>PVHX01016957.1:9939-41655 GCA_004024805.1 Geosciurus inauris | reverse complement strand
TCTTCTTCTCTCTCTTTCCTTTCCTTTTCTTTTCTTTTCTTCTTATTTTCCCCCTTTGGTACTGACCACAATCTAAAGCATTTGATATGTTATATTTATCTCATAATTGTCATTCTTTTACCCAAGAGAATTTAAGTTCCCTATAGACAGTGCCTGGGATGAAGCTATAAATTAAAAGACATTTGTTTAATCAAAAAATGAAATCTAAATCTTATTTACATAAGAAAAGTATATTACTCATTATCATTATCATATACTAACAATACAGTGGTTTCTTAGTAGTGACATTATCATGGTTTAACAAAGCAATAAACTACTACAGCTCTTACTTATAGGGCCTGTAATTAGGCCAATTATGGATACAACATGCTACTTAACAACTCTAAACTGCACAGGCAACAATAAGCATTTTAGGAGCTTTATTGTGCTATAATTTACACACAACAAACTTCACATTTTAGAATATAATTTGATAAATTTTGACACATGATCACACACAACTGTGAAACCATCTCTATAATAAAGACATTGAACATAATCATTGCCTCCCAGATTCCTCATAGTTTTGTTTTCCTTCCCTCCTGTTCCTCTCTGTAACTTTTTAGTCTCCTATCCAAAATCACTGATTTGTTTTATACCGCTAAAATTAGTTTTAATTTAATAAAATTAGCTAATATTTATTATCAATAGCAATTAGCAATATGAGTAAGCATTTATTTAGCTCACAAGTGTATGGATTATTTAATGTTGACTGATCTTGGCTGGACTTGTATGTGTTCCATATATGCTCATACTCCTCAAAATACTTATCCTAAGTGAATTATCCTAGGTATCTAGCTCCTGGTGATGGCAGTAGTATGAGGTAAATATCCTAAATGTATGAGGAATTTTCAAATGTTTAATCAAAATACACCCAGTAACATTCCATTAGCCTAAGTAAATTCTATGTCTATCCAAAAGTTGAGAGGTGGGGAACATGTACATGAAAGAATCTGTGAGGTCACATTGAAAGTATGTTGATACATAGGGGTAAATATGTGTGTTTGTAAGGAGGTGTCCCCTTCATAAAATTAGTCATATTATGATATGAAATTGCTGACTTAATTTTCCAAATTCCCAACCTTTTATCTTTTTTTTGCCCCAAAATGAACCCTCAGAGCTAGACTTGGTGGTGCATGCCTATAATTGCAGAGACTCTGGAGGCTGAGGCAGGAAGATTGCCAGATTCAAGGTCAGCCTGGGCAACTTAGCTAGATTCTGTCTCAAAATAGATAATAAAAAGGGCTGGAGACATAATAAAGTGGTAGAACCCTATGTTCAATCCTCATTAACACACAGAAAAAAAAAAAAAGAGAGAGAGAGAGATAGTAAAGCTAACCTAAATTACCAACAGTTTTTGCTCCTCTACAGTAAGCATGACAACATATCAAAATGTCTTCAATTGAGTTGAGTTGTTAATTTGGAATATTGAAGATTACAATTACCTCAGAAAAATATTCAATATATGACAATGAAATACATAGAAATAAAAATGATGAGTAAATAACAGAATGTTAAGCCAAGTTTTGCTTACCCCACTTTATTCATTATTTTAGTAATATATAGTTTTAAGTAAATTTACTATCCAATTATGAGTCACTGACACTAGCTGATCTTAAAATGTGCTTTCAATTAGTATTTTTGTAGTTCAAATCCTCTATTTTTTTAAACTAAGATCACCAAAACAGACTTGTACAACTGTACAGATTACTTTCATAAATAGTCAAAGTAACAATTATAAATCACTGATTTGTACATAAATATCATATACATTTAATCATAATAAGTAGATCCTTTCCATTATGTATCAGATATGCAAATACATTTCTGAGTAAAAATATGCATTTTATATCATTTTAGATTTTGTAAAAATTTGAAAATATTTAATCAACTAATATCAATACTGTAAAGTACATTGAAAGTCTTTTTATAAAAGATATAAAATGTTAAATTGTCATATTTCTTTTTAGGAATGCTATAACTAACTACATAATCATAATTTTTAATATAAGAAGATAAACAAATTTCCAGGATATCAACATACTTGTCTTTCATAATAAAGCTAATAAGGAGTTCCTAGAATGCAGCATTAGATATATTTTTATCATGCACAGGTCAAATTAAGAGTCTAATCAGAAAATTAATACTAAATATCTATCAAGACTGTCTCAGAAAACAAAAATATATTTTAAAGTCTAGGGATATAACTCAGTGGAAAAGCACTCCTTGTTTCAACTCCAGTACATACACAAAATAAATTGAGACTCATTTTGTATAGATCCATGTTTATATCATTGCAATTCACAATAGCTAAGTTATGAAGTTATGGAACCAGCCTAGTTATCTATCTACAGATGAATGGATAAAGAAAATGTGGTATATATACACAATGGAGTTTTATTCAGTCATAAAAAATATGAAATTATGTCATCTGCAGGAAATGTATGGAATTGGAGAGCATCAGGTTCATGAACATGTACGAATATGCCACAGTGAATCTCACAATTCTGTATTGTTGCTATGCACTAATAAAAAAGTTAAGTTGTATTTCAATGGTAAAATGCATACTATATTTTAAAAAATTTATTACTGAAAGTCATAAATAATAATACATTAATTATTTTATCTTGTTAATTGTTGAAAAGATAGTATTTTAGTTAAGTGCTTAATTTCTAATATAGCTACAGGAGATTTAAAATTACATATATAGTTGGCATTATATTTCCACTTGAGAATCCTGTGCTAGAGTATCAAGCTTTCAAAATAATTTTTACCTAAACAATTTGACTAAAGATTTCAAAAAAATGATTCATTAATAATTAACAAAATTTATTAAAAACAGAAAATGCTCATTAGCATATGAGTATCATGAAAATTATTTTTAATGAAACTCTAAGAAAAAAATGTGTATTTTGTTTTTGAATCAAGAAAATTTTACCTCAAGTTCTGTTAATGAAAATAGGTATTTATGTGCTGGCCTTTGAACAGATAGCATTATTTATATATTAAAGTTTCCCTTAATTACTAAAATCAAGACATTCTACAACAGTTCTGAATGAAATATTTCTTAGATTAAAGAAGCTAAAGGAGAGAAAATCCTGTCATGAATCACAAGACTCCTGAGAGAGCCAGATCCAGGAATTAAGATTTTAATACAGTGAAAAATAACTTAATACAAGCATTGTATGCAATTCAGTCAAGGCATGAATAGTTTTAGCCCCAAAGAAGAGAAGTCTCATTAAATTTAGTTGAATTTCACTGAGTGATACAATTCATTTTATCCTGAATACACATTACAATACACCAAGAAACCCATGAAAATCAATTTTGGGAAAAGCTTTTAAGAGTACGTTTCATGTTTTTACACAGTTATGGTTGATGTCATTTTTGGTTAAGGTAAAAATATTTAACTTTTCTTGGTTATGTCAAATTTCTTTATTTCAATTTTCTATCTGTAACATATTCTCTAACTTCCTTGGAAACATAAAACAGGCTGATTTTTCTTAGTATAATAGCTATCACTTTACAATTCTTTATCCACAGGCAAAAGGACAAAGCATCTCATAACCAAGTGCAGATACAATTGGATAAGTGAATCAAACAAACTAAATTCTTAAATAAATAAAAATAAATTCATAAATAGGGCTAATAACAATAACATTCCATTTAAAAATGTATCTTTTCTATGCTAGGCAATTTTTTTCAATTAAAATAAATACATTAAAAATAAAAACGCCAAATTTTCTCTGCAGACAAACGATAAGGTCATATGTAGTTATAAGACATTAAAAATGGTCTTTCCCAGCCGTGCGCGGTGGCACAAGCCTGTAATCTCAGCACTTAGAGAGGCTGAGACAGGAGAATCGCGAGTTCAAAGCCAGCCTCAGCAACGGTGAGGCGAAAAGCAACTCAGTGAGACCCTGCCTCTACATAAAACACAAAATAGGGCTGGGGATGTGGCTCAGTGGTCGAGTGCCCCTGAGTTCAATCTCCAGGACCAAAAAAAAAAAAAAGGTCTTTTCCATTACCTGAGAGCCCTATCATCCTTATACTGATAAATGACATTCATATCCATGTCTCAAGTAAACTTGAAATAGGTTAATTAAATCTTTTTCATATTGTGCTTTGCAGGGGCACAGTGTTGCTCCACATACCCAAAGTATATTTGATATAAGAGTTAATAATTGTGTACTAAAAATGTGATTTTATGTAAGACACAGACTTAACTAAGGGGCATCAGTAAACTTTCACAGTAGAAGTAAAACAGGGAATAAGTCAGGATCATGACCAGGACCAGGAAAATGTCTTTTCCTGAGATTGCTCTATTCTGAGAAGCAGAGAGCAGCAGGACATGTGTATGCATAATCTGGGCTGATGCCAGTTTCCAAAACATCAGATTCCATAGCTAGGTACTCCACGTTATGTTCACATTTGTAAGCAGGAAGATGGACCTCTTCCGCTTTCTGGTTCCTGAGCCCAGTGCAAGGCAACTCCATATCACTTTTAGTCTAAGTATACCATAGGAACACTTTGGGAAGAGAAATGACTCCTCATAATTCAAACTTTTATAAAGATATCAAAAAATTATGATTTCTGTATCAAAATTGATGGCATTTAGGGTTGTCCAGGGTTTACAAATAATAACCAGTTTTATTCATTTTGATTATTGTCATACCAGGTCTAGCTTAAAAATGTTATGTTAGAACAGACAGGAAGCAGTAATATAATAGCACTATAACAAGATGAATTATTGACTCAGTAAACTTACTTCTCTAAAACTAATGTAAAATTTATTACACATTTGTGACTAAAAAACATTATAGCTAAAATAATTATGATGAAATCTATGATGATACTAACGGACCTTGGCCAGTGTGTTAATCAGCTTTGTATCACTGTGTCCAAAATAACTGATAAGGCAACTTAAAGTACAGCAAGTTTTACATGCACTTTTTTGGTTGAACTACAAATTTTTGAGATGCTTTCACTCTGTTTTCTGCTCCTGTTTCTCATGGTAAACCTGGCTAACAGCTGCCAGCAATATTCATGTTACTGACTGCTATGCTGCCTTGAAATTTTCTCCTCTAAATTAAGTAGTCCATCACTTTAAAATTCAATCTCACAGTCGGAGGAAATGGGTAAAATTTAGATACATTCTTTGTCAGAATATAACATGAGCGACCTCTATTCCAATTCCCAATAAAGTTCTCCTTTCCTTCTGAACCATCGTGAGCATGGTCTTTACTCTCTACATTCAGGTCTTCTGAGCTACTACTAGAATCACTCATTTTTAACTCTGCTTAAAATATTTTGAAGATTCTCCAGCCTGTACTTTCAAACTTTTCCAAATTCCTCCAACAAGTCAGTTGCAAAGGTTTCTGAACCACATAATTAGATTAGTCACAGCAATTCTGTGTTATTTATCACTGTGACAAAAATACCTGACAACAACAATTTAGAGGAGGGAAAGTTTTTTTGGGGTACATTGTTTCAGAGGTCTTTACCATAGATGCCTAAGTCCATTGCTCTAGGCCCAAGTGAGGCAGAACATCATGGTCAAAGGACACAGTGGAGAAAAGTAACTTACCTCATGGTGGCCAGTAAGCAGAGAGAGAAGTGGGAAGGGGCTTCAAGGAAGATGAACCCTTCCAGTGTGCAACTGCAGTGACCCACCTCCTCCAGCCCCACCCTACCTGCCTGCAGCTACCACTCACTGTATTCAAACTAGGATGGACTGATGAGGTTATAATTCTCACAATCCAATCATTTCACCTTCAAACATTCCTGCATTAGCACAAGAGCTCCTTAGGACACTTCATATCCAAATCATAGCAGTATATATGAAATGTTTTCTTTATGTGTGCCAGGCACTTTATTCCATTATCTAATTCAACCCTTCTAGGTATTTTATAATATAATGTATATTATTTGCATCTTAAACATACACCCAAAAAATAATGCTTTCCTTAGAAATTCTTAGATTTTTGTGTGCAAATCTATTTTTTATAAAGTATGGGATTAACTTAGTCCAGGTCAGTCCTCATCTAACTATAATGAGGTAATTGAAGGAATTAAATATCCAATGTAAGAACTGTCAAATTGCAATGAAACAATACTATACATGAATCTCTAAGTGTTACTAAACATTTTATTCAACAGGATTGTTCACAATGTAATTCTTTGTTAGCTAACATATAAATTATTTCCTATGGAAACTTCAGCTAAGATAATTGGGAACTATTGCCAGAATGTTTAAACATGGACAAAAACTGTACACCAAATACTTCAGAACTCAGAGTTTCCCAGAATTTTAGTCACCAATTTGAAGTTACACTCTATATAGTTTACAAACCAACCTAGTTTATCCAGTATTGAAAGAGTCACAGAACAGGTACTATCAGTAGTAAAACCAAGATCTTGGGGGAACAAATTGGCCAAAATGACAGCATGAAACATAAATCACACTGTAAATGCCAGGTGGTATCAACCTTAACAATATTAATATTTGGGCCAAATGATTCTTTATTGATGCACAGTCCAGTGCATCATATAACATTTAATAACATTCTTCACCTATACCCACTAGGAGCCCCTGCACCTTTACACTACTTTGACAACAACAACAAAATATCCAGATACTGTCAAATATCTCCAGTGTAGTAAAATCATCCCAGGTTTAGAAATAGGGGTAGAAAAGATAAACCCCAAGGTCTGGGACAAAGAAGTTACACTAAAACGGGTAGCACTCCAACTCTGAATCTGATATGGCCACTTGTCTGTGGGCAGCATTCAGAGTGAGTAGAGAAAGTGATTAATCCATCTTTAGAGATGGGAGAGAAATATATAAAAGCAGGGGAAGTAAACAACTCTATTGAAATTATTCTGGGGCTGGCCAGGGTGATAATTAAGGTATAACATGATATTTTCTGTAGGGTCGAGTTCTATTTTTTGCATATGTCAGAATCATTCTAAAAATATTTAGATAATTATACTAAGGAACTATATTCTATAGTACCTCTCAATAAATCTCATACAACTAGTGCTTCTTTTTTTTCTTTCTCTTGCATTTGCATAGTTTAATCTTTCTTCAAGTACCATCAAAAAATGTATTTTGCTTGTGCTTAAAAGTTCTGCTGGATTTAAAAATTGTAGTTGCATTCCCAGACACTGATGCTTTGACAAGAAGAGTAGAACTATTCATGCTATTTTAAAAACTTAAATTAAAAAATTTCCTTTATGATGATATATTGTTTTATTTATACATGTGATTTAAATATACCTTTGATGCAATTTTCCATATGAAATAACATAATTACATTAAAAAGATAAGAAACGAAAGAAAAGCTTCAAAACCGAGGGTGCAGAGTAGAATCTAATAAAATGCTCAAAGTAGGAGAGATGCTGGAGGCCATTGTCAGATAATACACATGGGCTTGCTTAATGTGCAAATGGAGCTATTATATTTGTTGATTCATTCAGAACTAAAACAAAACAAGATATATGGACAATGTGAGGGAATAGAGATCATTGTGATCTTGGGTAGTGTGGGGTTATGTGAACTCTATTGAATGGATTTAGAAAGAACTTACACTTAAGCCATAAAGAATGCATAAGGATAAAACTGAGGGGAAAAAAAGAATAAGAAAATGATGGTATAAAATTAGTTCAACTATTCTGAGAAGAAGAATGGAGATTTCTCAAAAAACTATAAATAGAATCACCCATATGACCCAGCTGTCCCACTCCTCAGTATATAACCAAGAGATCTAAAATCAACACACTATACTGACACAGCCATATCAGTGTTTATTACAGTACAACTCACAATAGCCAAACAAGGTGCCCTTCAATAGATGAATGTATAAAGAAATGCAGTATATATGACAATGTAGTATTATTCAGCCTAAAGAAGAATAAAATTATGGCATTTTCTGGTAAATGGATGGAAATGATGGAGACTATCAGGGTATGAGAGATAAACCAGTCATACAAAGTTAAAATTTTAGTATTTTCTCTGATATGTGGGAGCTAATCCAAAATAAGGAGGAAGAAAGAGAGAGAAAGGGAAAGACAGGGGATTCCATCAAAAAAGAAGGAAGACTGGTGTGTACTGGAAGAAAGGGACTGGGGGAAGGGAGAAGAGATGGGAAAAGGGAAGAACAGAGAAATAAATCTAACTTAAGTTTTCTATGTACATACGTGCATATCACAGTGAATCTCACCATCATGTATATCCACAAGACACTATCCAAAAAGAAAAAAAAAACTTAAATAACAGAAATAACAGTAGAGAGAAGGTAATAGGAAGAGGGGGGAGGGAAGGAAAGGAGAAATACTGGGGACTTAATTTGAGCAAATTTTATTCCACACTTTCTTAATTTTGTCAAAATGAATCCTATTGTAATGTATAACAAAAAGACACAATAAAAAGTAAAAATGACATGGAAAATATCGTGAAGAAGAAAATACATTGGTTGTTTTGAAAATCTTCTTGAATTTTGGAGAGTAGTTAAGTTTGCACTAGATATTGAAAATGACAAAGATTTTTAAGGTACTGCTATAGGAGAAACTGATCAGAATAGATTTGAACTCAACTTGAAATACAGTTAAGACAGCCAAGGACTTGTAGTCAACAAACAGAATGAAGGGATAAATGGGGGGAAGATTATTAAAAGGAACTCGTTTAGTTATTAAGAGTAGGGAGATTTTTGCTAAACTGTTTTAACAGAATTCTTGCTAATGGCAGGTCAATGACTTAGATGTCAGAGGTAGAGATGAGGAACTTCATCAGAAATCAAGGATAGGGTTCTTGATAAGTCTTTGTTTAAAAAAGGTTCAGGCCCAGCACAGGCAACAGGCCAATGTGAAGTCTAGTTGAGAAGAGAGCTCAGAGGAGCTTAACTGAAATTTTGTTGAGAAGAGAGTCTATTTCCGTGAGATACAATTTAAGTACAAAACTTTTCAGTTAAGAAGCTGCTTTAACTTTGTACTATGTGAATATGTTCCTTCTTTTATTCTAGGGAATAATTTAATTCCTGAATATCATTATAAAAGATGGACTTTCTTCATATTTTTCTTTTGTTATTTGTCTCCTAGTAATCTCTAGTCTATACCTGACCTATTGCCCAGAAAACTCTTCACATAAATGCTAACTTCTACGCTTCAAGATACTTGACTCATCAACACCCACATTCTTATGTCATGGTCAGTTTGAGCATTTGCTTCTGCAGATGTGGGAGCAGGGAGAAAGAATAAAATTGTGGGCAGTGATAGGACACCACAGATTTTGAGAAATGTGAGCATGAATTATAGGAATATCAATAAATTATGTGGTTTGAATGAAGGAAATATTTTATTTTAGAGGATCTCATGGAATAAAACATCCATTTTCTCACATTCTCAACAGAATATAGTCACAATCATTTTAATCTTTAAAACTATAACAAATATATACAGTTTTACATTTACATGTGAGTATTTAATTTGGTGTCTGAAAGTGAGATCTTACAGATGACTTTATGTATCATAGTTTGTACAAAGATTAATAATTTATAGGTTAGATGAGCTAGACATGATTAAAGCCTATATATTCCTTAAATGAATATTTATACACTCACGGTCTTTTCTGGATTTAACAATGGCTTGTGCATGTACATGCTATTGGATTGAAAATTAAATTAAATTAAAATCTTTGTATTGATAGTCTCTGTAAACAAACCATAGGAGGATTTCAAGATAAATGTCCATTACAGAATTATATTCCACTGTATATAAATTTGTGGTAAATCCCCATTACATTTTAACAATTAGGACACTCAGTTCAAAAACTTCCTGACCAGTTGTGTAACCTCTACCAAATAACTTCACCTTTCTGAACATGGCCTTTTTCAACTGTTCAATGAGTATATCAGATATATAACTCTAAAAATCCCTTCTAGTAAAAAAGTTATATGATGAGAAGAATGTTTTTCCTATTATTTGCCCAATATATTATAGTAGACAATTTTAAAATTTTTTTAACAAATTTGTAGGGATGTTAATATAAAAGTCTATAAATTAGAAATAATAAAAACAGTCACAGGATTTACAGTAATCTCATTCAAGGTCCAGCAAACTCTATTGGGATATATATATATATATATATCCACATATATATATATATATACATATACACACACACATATATATTTAATCCTATTTGTTTTATAAAGAGTATATGTATTAATTGTGCAATCAAACAACAATTTCTATAAAACAAATAATGAAGAAATGACTGAATAAATTAACATGAAATATAGCAGTGAACATGAATAAATTATGAATGAATGCATTACAGATGAGTCTTAGAAAAAATCATGTTAAATAAACATAATATTCCCAGATGACTAAATATGGAATGTTTAATAAAGCCAAAACCTTAGATAATATAATGCAAATAATCCTATCTACTAAGATTATACAAGTAACCAGAGGATGTTAAACAAAACTCAGGACAGTAGTTACCTATTTATGTGAATGAATGGAAATGAAATAGATGAGAATCAGAGACAGATACAACATTCTTAATGATAACTTTTTATTCAGTTAAAATTTTGGTTTATGGAAGTTTATTTTATTTTTATGCTAAAATATAAAGCTAGTGGGAGTATATACAATTTTCTTTTCAAAAGAAAGCAATGTGAAACTGGCAACATTCAGAATAAAAGATACCATTTCCAATATATATATATATTGATCTGATCTTGTATAATTCTGCTAAGACATATGCAATGTTTATGTGAAGAAACTTAGAATTAGTTGTTGAAAGATATTAAAATGGAAAGAAAATCTGGTTTAAATTTTTTTCAAGACTATACTATTTTAGAGATAAATGGTAATTATACTCAACGTGCTGTAAAACTTTAGTCATGCTCTAAAAACCAGTCTTTTTTGTTCACAAAAAGACAAGCTCATTTTAACATTTATAAGAGAGAACCAAAAGTGCAAATAATAGCAAAGAATACTTAAAGGAGGGGGGGGAGGGAGAGAGAAAGAGAGGGAGGGAGATGGGGAGATAATATACTAGATAAATTCTCATATGTTATTATTCAATTATAATAATTTATTCTATTGTTTTATAAATAAATTATGATATAAATATAATTAAACATATATGTTGAAATATATACATATGTATGTGTGTGTGTGTGTGTATATATATGAAGTTACATACTGTTTGAATGTTTATCTCCCCTCAAATGCAGGTTGCAATTGAGTTGCCATGTAACAGCATTAACACGTGATTAGCCTATGAGAATTCAGTTCTTGTTAATGAATGAATATTATTATCATAGGAGAAGGCTTATTTTAACAGGAGGAAGTTCTTTATGAAAAGATGAGTTTGTCCCCCTTGCGTACTCTTTCTTTGTCTCCATCTCTACCATTCTGCCTCTCTCCCCTCAGTTTCCCCTTCTGCCTTCTCCATGGGATGATGCCCAGCCAGTGAGCCCTCACCAATCTCATATCCTCAGTCTTGGACTTTATAGCTTCCAAAATAACAAAATAAATTTACATTGTTTAATATGAACTCCCCAAATTGAATCAGGAGGGCACATAAAATTTAAATAGATCAATTTCAAGCAATGTAATTGAAGATGGCATCAAAAGCCTATAAATAAAGAAAAGCCCAGAACCAGAGGGATACTCAGTCGAGTTCTACCAGACCTTCAAAGCAGAACACCAATCCTCTTCGAATAATTTCATAATATAGAAAGGTGAGAACCATTCCAAACTCATTCTATGTAGCTAGTATCACCCTGATACCAAAACCAGAAAAAGATACATCAGGGAAAGAAAACTTCAGACCAATATTCCTGATGAACACAAATGCAAAAATTCTTAATAAAATACTGGTAAATCACATACAAAAACATATTAAAAATATAGTACACCATGATCAAGTGTACTTCATCCCAGAGATGCAAGGTTGGTTCAACATACAGAAAAAAAAAAAATGTAATTCTTCACATCCATAGATGTAACGACAAGAGTCACATGATTATCTCAACAGATGCAGAGAAAGCATCTAACAAAATACATCATCCCTTCATGCTCAAAACAATAGAAAAACTAGGTATAGTAGCAACATATCTCAACATTGTAAAAGCTATATATGCTAAACCCAAGACCAACATTATTCTAAATAAAGAAAAATCTACAGCATTCCCTCTAAAAACTGAAACAATACAAGGATGCCCCTTTTCACCACTTTTATTTAACATAATCCTTGAAACTCTAGCCAGAGTAATTAGAAGAAAGAAATGAAAGGGATACAAATATGAAAAGAAGAACTCAAACTATCTCTGCTTGCTGACAACATGATTCTATATTTAGAAGACCCAAAAAACTCCACCTGAAAACTTCTAGAACCCATAAATGAATTCATCAATATAACAGGATATAAAATTAACATCCAAAATCAATTGTGTTCTTATACATCAGTGATGAATCTTCTAAAAGAGAAATTAGGAAAACTACCCCATTCTTAATGGCCTCAAAGAAAAATAAAATATTTGGGAATCAATCTAACAAAAGAAATGAGAGACTTCTATAATAAAAACTATAAACCAGTAAAGAAAGAAATTGAAGAAGACTTTAGAAGATGGAAAGATCTTCTGTTTTGGATAGACAGAATAAATATGGTAAAAATGGAAATACATCCAAAAGCACTATACAGAGTCAATGCAATTCCTATTAAAATTCCAATCACATTCTTTATAGAAGTAGAAAAAGCAGTCATGAAATATATTTGGAAAAATAAGAGGCCCAGAATAGCCAAGCAATCCTTAGCAAGAAAAGTGATGCAGGAGGCACCACAATACCAGACCTTAAATTACATTATAGAGTTATAGTAACAAAATAGCATGGTATTGGCACTAAAACAGACATGAAGACCAATGGTACAGAATAGAAGCCAGAGAGAAACCAGATAAATACAGTTATCTCATACTATACAAAGCCACCATAAGCAGACATTGGAGAAAAGAGAATCTCTTCCACAAATGCTGCTGGGAAAACTGAAAGTCCACATGTAGCGAAATGAAATTAAACCCTTATATCTCAACCTGCACAAAACTCAACTCAAAGTGAATCAAGGACCTAGGTATTAGACCAGAGATCCTGTGCCTACTAAAAAAAGTAAGCTCAACTCTCTATCATGTCAGCTTAGAAACCAAATTCCTCAACAAGACTCCTACAGTGCAAGAAATAAAATCAAGAATCAATAAATACTATGGTTTCAAATTAAAAATCTTCTTCACAGCAAAGAAACAATCAAGAACATGAAAAGAGAGCCTACAGAATGGGAAAAAAATATTTGCTACCCGCACTTCAGATAGAGTTAAAATGTAGGATAAAGAACTCAAAAATTTAACACCAAAAAAACAAATAACCCAATCATAAATGGTCAAAGGAACCGAACAGGCATTTTACAGAAGAAATATGAGCCAGGCGCAGTGGCGCACGCCTGTAATCCAAGAACTTTGGGAGGCTGAGACAGGAGAATCACAAGTTCAAAGCCAGCCTCAGCAATGGTGAGGCACTAAGCAACTCAGTGAGACCTGTCTCTAAATAAAATACAAAATAGGGCTGGGGATGTGGCTCAGTGGTTGAGTGCTCCTGAGTTTAATCCCTGGTACCAAAAAAAAAAAAAAAGGGAAAACAAATATGAATGGTCAACAAATATATAAAAAAATGTTCAACATCCCTAGTAATTTGAGAAATACAAATTAAAACTACACTGAGATTTCATCTCACTCCAGTCAGAATGGAAATTTTCAAGAATACAAGTAACACAAAATGTTAAGGAGGATATGGGGGAAAAGGTACAGTCATAAATTGCTGGTGGGACTGAAAATTGCAACCATTATGGTAAGCAGTATGGAGATTCCTCATAAAACTTGGAATGGAACTATTACTTGATCCAGTTATCCTACTCCTCAGCATGTACACAAAGGATTAAAATCAGCATACTATAGTGATGCAGCCACATCATTTTTTACAGCAGCTTAATTCACAATAGTTAAGCTATGGAACCAAGCTAGGTTCCCTTCAACAGATGAATGGAATATTAAAATGTGGTATATATACACAATAGAATATTACTCAGCCATAAAGAAGAAATTATGACATTTGCCAGTATTTTAATGCAACTGGAAACTGTCATGTTATGTGAAGCAAGCCAATCCCCCAAAATCGAAAGGATGAATGTCCTTTCTGATATACTGATGGTAGTGCACAATAAGGTAGGAGAAGAGAAGAATAGAAGTTCATTGGATTAGTCAATGGGGAATGCAGGGAAGGCAGAATGTAGGAATAAGAAAGTAGAATAAATCAGGCATTACTATCCTATGTTCATATACAAATAAATGACAAGTGTAACTGCACATCATTCACAAGAATGGGAAGTTGTACTCCATGTGCATATAATATGTCAAAATACACTCTACTGTCATATATATCTAAAAAGAGCAAATAAAAAATTATGTTGTTTATATACTTCCTAGTCTGTGGTACTCTGCTATACCACCACAAAACAGACTACAAGACAAAATAAGCAGAGAGGGAGAAAAAGAGAGAGGATTACATAGTTGTGTTTATCCTTAAACCATAACACATTTATTATTAATTATATAAGCCAATGCAGTATAATACAAAATGCAAAACCTATCACAAGCAGAGCTGGAGATGTAGATCAGTGGTAGATCATCTACCTAGCATGAGTGAGACTCTAGGTTCTATCCCAGCACTAATAAAAATAAAAGTGTCTTAAGCATGCAAGCATAAAAGAATGTCTTATTTAAAGCAGAGTAGCCATAGCAGAACAACTGAAAATAGAAAACTATCAAAAAAAGTTTTAAAAAATCATTGACTATGCATATGGAAGTAAAGAAAAATGGATTTCTGATTCACAGAATAATCAAATAGCAATTCTGAAATGACACAGATGTTGGAATTATCAAATAATTTAAAGAAGCTGTTATAAGCAGTTTGTATGTAGTAAAGGAAGACATTTTGCAATGGAAAGAATTAGTTTCAGGAAAAAAATAAAATAGAAGCTACAAAATAGAACAAAACTCTTTAGAATTGAAAATTAAAAAAACAAGAACAGAAAAATCTAAACCAAAACCCTGAGTAGGCTCAATTGCAGAATAGAGTCAACAGAAGAGAGAATCAATAAATTTAAAGTTTAATCAGTAGAAATAATTTAATCTGAGAATTAGTGAAGATTTAAAACAAATGAACATAACTCCAAGACTTTTGAGACAATTTTAACAGAAAGCATATCAATTTGGTGAAAACCATACATTTTCAAAATCAAGAACTTTAAAAAACTCCAAACAGGGTAGACTCAAAAAAAAAAAAAAAAAAAAAAAAAAAAAAAAAAAAAAAAAAAAAAAAAAAAAAAAAAAAAAAAAAAAAAAAAAAAAAAAAAAAAAAAAAAAAAAAAAAAAAAAAAAAAAAAGAATCATAATCAAACTACAGAACACCAAAAGAAAAATACCTTCAAAGCAACCAGAGGTAAAAGAACACATTAAAGATGAATAAACAGGGATTTAAACAATGGCAGCTTTCTCTTCAAAAGCCATGGAGGCCAGAAGACAGTAGAACAAAATGCTGAAAGGAAAAGACCTTCAAGCCATAATTCTACACCTAGAAAGCACACCCTTCAGGAATAAAAGTAAGAGAAATGCTTTTTCACTGGAAAGAAGAGTGAGGAAATCATCTGTAGGCTTACTCTAAAGAAGTGTACACAGTTATGATGGAAGTGTTTTGAATACCCCAGTGCTTTGTTTTTATGATATAAATAGCAGTAATAGTAAGATTTACAAACATTTTTTGTTAATCCCCTACCATGATCCAAGGTAAGAAAGGGGGTAGATCAGACTGCCTAGTATATGCAAGATGTGTTACCTTAGGCAAATTCTTAAACTGCAAAGTCTCAGTTTTCTCTTTTGTAAAATAGGGAAAATACACTTCTATATCATTTCTTATTAAAGAAATAAAATGAGTTAAACCTTTCTTTGGTTTTGCATTTTATTTGAAAGAACTTTCAGTGAAATTATATAACTCTTTAAAAAATATTTCCCCTAGCTCCTGGTTCACAAAGCTACTCTGTTAAAAATTATTCACTTACATTGCAACTGCTTCTTTCTAACCTAAGCATTGCTTGCCAGCAGTGAGAACTGTGTGACTGTCATCTTACTTTTGATGGCCATGGTTGTACTTAAGAAAATCCAAACAAAATTTTACATGCTTTGTTTTAGGCAGTACTACAGATTGAATTCAGCGGTGCTTTACCACTGAGTTACATCCTCAGCCCTTTATGTTTTTTAAATTAGAGACAGGTTCTCACTAAGTTGCTGAGGCTGGCCTCAAATTTGCAATCCTCTTTTCAGAGATTCTGAATGGCTGGAATTACTGTCCTGGGTCACCGTACCTGGGTCACTGTCAGATAATACATTTTAAGTGGTAAGTATAGTGAGAGGGACAGAGTATTCATTAAGTCTTCTTTATATATTTATAAATTTAATGTAAAGGAACTCAGGAGAAAGGAAACCACAGCCCACACATAGAAAGAAGTAAAATTGAGTTTTTAACAAATTTCCTTATAGTTTAGAATAGTAGTTGGCTTTTAGTATTGATCAAAAGAATGTCAACTCTTCTATTACTATTTGCTTTTTAGTATGTGTCAGCACTTACAGCTATGTAACATTATCACATACATTTTATGACTACCTCAATACTCTTTTTTAATTTTTTAAATTGTAGATAAACACAATATCTTTATTTTATTTATTTATTTTTTTATGTGGTACTGAGGATCAAATCCAGTGCCTCACACATGTGGGGCGAGCATTCTACCACTGAGCTACAATCTCAGCCCCTCTCAATACTCTTGATACTGGTTAAGTACATGACATTTTCTCAGAAAATATTTATTGATCTGTATCTAAAACTTATTTCACTAATAATTAAATTGTTAATGACATATAAGCACATTTGTTAGTACTGATTTTTAGTTCTTAACCCTGTGGAAATCATATGACGATCTTCAAATCATATTCTGTCTGTGTCATACTGGGCCATAAAACTGAGCACTTTATTTTCTTTGGTCTAATATTAAAATTTTGTCTCAGTACAATTTTACTGTTGTTATCTTTTAGTAATTTTTCAAACTCTCCTTGCTTGCAATCACATTACCCTAATTCTCTAAAATAAGCTAATACATTTTTCTAAATATTTGATTTTAACAGTGAGGAGAGCTTGGGAACAAAATGAATGTCTTTCTTGGGAACTTAGAGAAATAATAGATGAGTTTAAATAAATAAATGTCCTCTTAGTTTCACACACATACATGCACAATTCAGGAAAAGTTAGTTTTGTTTTAAGAAATTGAATTACAATCAATTTTTTCAACAAGAAATAACTCCTTTGAGAGCTCTTAGTCAGGAATCTGGTAAAAGGAAAAACCAAAGATATGTCTCACAACATACAATATGCTGTCTAGTATGAATTATGTGTTACTTGCGACTGTTTCTTACAGTCAGAACTTCTCAGGAGTCAGAACTTCTCAGCAGCACAATAAGGAACCTTCCCAAAATGGTGAACTCCACAAGTTCGTGTAACAGGACTCCTGAGGAAAACAGAAAAGCATTGAAGGAAATGCCTAAACTGTAAAAACACTTTCTACCAGGACAACAATCCTGTTCTTTCATTGCAGATGGAAAATCAAAGCAATTCTTTTCAGTTTGCTGTTGCATTCACTGGGAAAAACAAGGAAATAATAGGGGCTCAGCGAGTCTGAGTACAGGTCTCATTAAAATAACTTTTAGGTAAAAGGAAAAGTCTACAGCTTGAAAAATGCAAAAATTACCACCTAGAAAAACAGAAAACATCCACTTAACTTATGGGATGAGAAGCATGTGCTCATAACATGGTGGCATGTCAATTATGCAGGAGGAAACTAAGCCCTAGTAACCAGCCTACAACGCCACAGAATACTGATGGGAAAGAAAAAGTCTAACTTTTTTACTATTCCCAGAAACACACAAATTGCTTTACATGTTCTGTGACAATAATTACACAAAGTTGCAATATCTATGAAAATAGATGGGCTATTCAATAAATGGCAAAGCCATATTCTAAAGTAACACGAACAGTAGGGAATATGTGGGGGAAATAGAAATCTAAAGTTAGCAACTAACTTATCTTTCCTGCGTGAGTTTTCTGACATTTTCCAATGCTATAGAATTTGTCTTTCTTAAGTTTTGTCTATTGTCAAATATACCTCAGATATTGTCCTTCCTACCACATCAGCCTGACTAAATATTTTCTCTTTCTATAAATCTGTCACTAGCATTATGAACTATATTACTTTATCTTTCTGAAACATGGCATATGTGATCCACAAATCTCATAGAAAGGTCATTGGAATAATAAAGAAAAATTCATATTTTTTTTTTGGAAATCCCTTGGATCAGCATCTTAAGTTGTAAGTGAGGACATAATTTTGTTTACCTCCCAGGAGTGTCTCAACATACCCCTAGTTCATACTTCCACAAATAACATTGGCCATTGAATGAACTTTCAGTGAAATAATATAACTCTTTTTAAAAAATTTCCCCTAGCTCCTGGTTCACAAAGCTGCTTTGTTATAAATTTTTCACTTAAACTGCAACTGCTGCTTTCTAACCTAAGTATTCCTTGCCAGCAATGAGAACTGCATGACTGTGGTCTTATTTTTGATGTCCATTGGTGTACTTAAGAAATCCAAACTTATTCTCTTATATTTTATTTCTCGTTCTGGGGTAAGCTTCGATACTCAATTAGTTTCATTTTCTGCATTGCATATTCATTGAACTCATTCTTTTGCCTGAGTAAGTTTTTCATGTTAAAAATATTAATAATTTTTTCCTCTCTATTTGTACTCTTTAGCACTAGACAACCCTTAAAGTAATTGTCTGCCTAAGTCTGGTAATTGATACCCAAATATGCTGGTCCTTTAAGTGATTATTATTAATAAACATTTTGCATAATATAAACATTAAAGCATGTAATCTATTAAGAATTACGTTTTTTTTTTCAAAGAGAGGAGTTCTATAGTAAAATAATTATTATGTTACCTTTTTTCTGGTTTATTCAATAATTTTTAATTTTTGACTAAAATATAATGTATAATATGCTAAGACTGCAATATAAATATGAAGAAGATATAATAAAAGTATGGAATTAACTAATTCTTTTTTGAGAAGGAGAGTAAAATACAAGGATGTATTTTCCATGTTGAAGACTGTAAATAGCAAATGTGCAGAAATTACTGTTAATACTGGGTCTAGGAAGACATTCAGAAGGCAAATAAAATGTTTACACAGCAACAGCACAGCAATACTTTTTAGGGAATGATTTTTGAGAATTTCCAGGCATCCTGAAATTTTTAAATAAATATACCAGTCCTAATAATGTGTTGTCTAAGTTATTGGCTTCTGACTCATAATTTATGGAGTTACTAGAATTTCAAATATAAAGATATTATTTTCATAGACACCGAGCTGCCTTGCAAAACTAGAAGAGTACAACCAAAATATCAAACAAATGATTTAATAATTTATATTTAACTATCTGTGAAGAACTTTTATTAAACTTTAAGTAACTGTTGTTTGCTAGACAATCATTGATAATTAATCCTCTAGTAAAGTATGTCAGTATCCATAGAATAGGGCACTTGCTACTTTTCCTACTGTAGCAAAATATCTTAAACAGTCATCTTCAGCCTGATTTTATTATATTGAGGCATAATTCCTTTAACGTTTATGAATTCCAATGTATCATACTACAAAGGAAATAAAATTCTCAATGAAATTATAATTAAGTATAAAATCAATAGAGAAAAGGCAAATTACAAGGAAAGTGGATGCTAATATTTATCATCAGCTTATATCAGTGCATTATTTGCTAAATAAGTTGTCAA
Organism: Geosciurus inauris; assembly: GCA_004024805.1. Lineage (NCBI taxonomy): Eukaryota > Metazoa > Chordata > Mammalia > Rodentia > Sciuridae > Geosciurus > Geosciurus inauris. The sequence continues at coordinate 21,608 of PVHX01016957.1, read as the reverse complement.
AAACAGCAGTGAAAAAAAGTGGTGTTTTTTGATTGTTATTTCCAGCATTATTTTGTCAAATAAGTTATTTGATGTCTTTTGCACAATGAAGAGAAATAGTTTGGTACATAATTATTTATTTTATATGTATAAACACTTCATAGTATATCTCAGTTGAGGCAAACTAAACATTAATAGCTAAATGCAAGAATAGCAAGTTTTAGATATAAAGGGAAAGAATATTATAAAGTATTTAGTACATTATCTTCCACATGCAGACATACAGTATTAGTTTAAAGAGCAATAACTTTAGTGGTTTAGATAAGTTTTTTTTTTCCTTTAGACAATGTCTGTAGGGATCTGGAAATGAAGTGATTATGTCTCTAGAACTGTTGTGCTGTGTGCTCTAATAAATGAGGATTTCCCCCTCACAGATGGGATAAGAGGTTTCTGTTCAGAAATCTAAGATAAAATAATAGAATAGTAGCTAACAACTGAGAAGTAGACTTGCTGTCACACAGGTATATTTTTCCTGATTACTACTAGAGATAGGCAAAATTATGTACCTAGGAGATGTTGCTCATGAGATGGAGAATGAGTCATGATTTGCATTTTATAGGGTAGATTCATACAATCAAACAACATAAAGGTATCATGATGCTTACATTCTTCCCCAATATTTTCCAGAAGAGCAGATTAAAAATTGGATTTTTTAAATATATGATGTCTCTTTGCATATGGTTTAGAAATTATGATTTTAACTTCTGAATATTTATTAAACACATATATAGTTTCCCCACTGCCTCTCCCATACCACACTTTTCCTTCTGTTGTGATGATGGCACAGAATAAAGAACTCAAAAACTTCTTCTCTTCCCTAAAACAATGGTTAAACTGGCAAAAACTGTCAGAATTGTCATTTTCCAACCTCTATAATCTAATAAAAACACAAAATAGTAAAAAGTAGGATCAAAGATTTTTGGATGTAGTGTCCTTAGCTCGTTTTAATATAATATAATCAAACAAGTATCAGACAATTAATTGAACATCAGTTATTGACTGGTCATCTGTATCTTATCCTTTATCAGAACTTTGGATAGAACTTTGAGAGAAAATTGTGAGGAACAAAGAATGCAAGGACAAGGGAATAAATATACTTTCTAAATAAAAATTTTCCTAAGCTTGTTTTCTTAAGGTTTTTCTTGGTTGTAATAATTAGAACACATTGCCAAGAAAACAATCCCGTGAGTCTTTGGTAGCCCAATTATTCTTCCTATCTGTCTTGTTATGCACAAGTGAATATGGCCTCAGATAAAACAAGGACTGGAATTACTCAGTCCTAGGCCTGTGCAAATTGTCCAAGAAGCATGGCAAACATAAAAGACTATTGCTTAAATTGTTGTCCATAACTCTTTCTTTTACAAAGAAGGGCCAAGTTTCCGTCACAAGAGAGCTGTGTAAGTACAGAACCTATAAGTATAGAATAAGAGGTCAATAAGTAATAATTCTAAGCTTTAGATAACAAACACATAAAAATATTCTTTCATAAGCTTAGGAAAATTGAAGAAGTATACTCCAAGCAACCTGGGCTTCTAAAACTCTTTTGTAGAAAATCAATAGCAATATCATGCTGTACTATACTAAGAAAAAATTCTAAAGCATTTATGGAATCCTATATCTTTCAATAGAGAGTTTTGATTTTAAGTCCCTGTCCCATTGATGCAATATATTGATTTTTCTTCCCATTGTTCACAAGGCCATTTTATTTTTATAAGAACACCTCTACAAAGAGTCCATTAAAAAAGGAAGAAAGGTGAATCTACAAATTATTGTCCAGAAGAATCTTCATTCTATAAAAGTACAAAAGAATATGATCTGTGGTTTGTCCATTCTGTACATATGTGACTCTTAAAGCACTGTGTGCTTTGGAAATCACAACTTTTACCATTACTCCAGAACCAATAGCAAGCAAGACAATAGTAAAAGAAAGAGGGTCTATAAAATAAAGGCAAGTTTGTGCCCTAAAACTTACCCTTCTCTTCACCAGTGGGAAGTGTGCAACTTTAATGCAAGAAAAAACGAGTTTTGATTTACAGTTGAAATTGTTAAGATAGTTCAGCACACTTAGATTTTTAAAAAAGCTTGTACCCCTCTGGCTTAAACTGCCTTTTCTTTCAAAACAGCAGAACCACAGAGCACATAGTTTCAGCACTTCTTTATTCTTAAGCCACTATTTCTAAGAAGTAGGAAGTGTTGGTTAACTTCTGCTTTTCTACCTGCCTCCCATCCCTGTTCTTGCAGTATGTCTTTTTTGAAATGTCTGAAGGTGAGCAGAGTCGCATTTTTTAGATGACCGTCCTGTTCTTCCTCCAGGAACTTCAGCATCATGCTGACATTGGTTATCTTTTCAAAGAGGTGTAGGGTGAAGGTAAAGAAGGTAAAATACACCATGACCACAACTTCAAAACCCAGTTTGAACATCTGAAATTTTTAATTTGCCTAAAGGTGCCAGTTGAGTTATACTTTTCATATTGAATTATTTTTATTTCTAATTTATCTTGGTGACAAGTTCAAGTTTGAAGAAGTAAATGATACTTTGTGGGATTGTCTGATAGATACATTTTCTTAAAAAGTTTTTAATATTTGGGTTTACAGAAAGTTTCTAGACATTGTCCTTAATGTCTAACATGAACTCAGTAAAAATAAAGGTATATTTTCAAGTTTTTATTTCCATTTTAAATGGTACAATGTTTTTAAATGATAGGAAAATATAAAGAGGAAGAAAATTTGTTCATAAATATCTCAACTAGAAATAACGATAATTTAAAATTATATATTTTCTTGATATATTTTTCTTAATTTGCTTATGTGTCACAAAGTTGGAAATACATTGAATATACATTTTTGTCAACTGAATTTTTATAACTATTATCTCTTTCGAGCCACTTAGTTTGATCTCAAATTTCTACCTCAGAAAAAAATGGTATAACAAATCAAATTTACATGAAATTTACTCTCAACTTCTCTGAATATTTTGATGCTACTATGGACAAAAGCATATCCCCCTAATTTCTATGTTGAAGAAGTCAGAATTTCTCATATCCTGATTTTGTTGTTCTGTCCTCCAGAAGCAAGAAACAATAAGTTTCTGAAGTTAGCCATCCAGCCTGCAGTGCTCTGATGGACCTCTGACAGATCAACATAGGTGTATTTGCAGATTCGGAACTTAGCATCAAAGCTTATAAACTTTGAAAACTCTGGTCTCACATTGTTGTTTTGTATTCCAGAAAAAGCTTGGAAACTTCTGTTTTGTCACTCTTTCACAAACAAACATATGGAAGTGTTAAAGATAAAAAGGGAAGAAAGGGAAAAGAAAAAAATGTAAAGACATTGTTTTAAAAAATATTTTCTAACTATGAATAGAGACAGACAGCTATTAATCAAGCATTTTATCTTTCCTCAGACATATTTCTTGTGTTTATAATATGGTCCAAACAATTTATTTTCTAATGATGAGGACATGGAATAGCTAGTGGTTTCCCATATATAGAATGTAGGGCAGGGAGTTATACAGATTTCCCTTTCTAAGAAATAATTACAACAGCTAAATAATTGTAACAGCTAAAGACAGGGGTCTTTAGCTCAGAATACATTCACAGTAAAACTATTGCATACTGTTTGTGTCTATATAAAATATTTATATCTTTGATTAACATATACCACATATTTTTACATGAATATGAATAAATGAATATGAATAAAGATATATTTTTATTTTACATGAATATGAATAAAAATATTTTTATTTTTTCTTGGTAGGCATTTCTTATATAAGAACCTTAAAAACAAGTCAGTTTGGGGAAATACTGGACAAAAATAAATTAACCAATTTTCTTTTTTCCCTTGAAGGATTTATCACAATCATTAATATGCTAAATTTCATTAGAAACCCCCAAGGAGTGCACAGACTTTTCAATATTTGCCAAGGCCAGACTGATAAAGTTAACAGTGATCAAATGATGTTAGTTCCAACCCTATTTAATTTATTCTATCACTGTTAAATACTGTTAAACATTCCCCCATACACACACACACACACACACACACACACATGTTCTATTGATATTGACTAGGTAATACCTTTAATTTCTATCAATTGTCTTTTAACCCCCACTGTTACTATTGTGGTCAAGACTTTATTGCATTATTTTACTTTACTGCACTATTACAACAGCTTTATAAACTTTTTCCTCCCATTGAAATCAAATCTCTACAAATTGGCTTTTAAGACTCAGGTCTCATCATGTTGGCTTTGAAATCTCTGAAGAACGCTCAGCATACCATCTGACATCACTACCACATCATCCACACATCATCAGCAATAGCATCTCCACATTCTGTCTCTATTCAACCCCAAATTTGGGCCCTTGTATACATTCACACTTTTTTAACTATGCAATGAACTTTCATGACATTGTGAGTTTATTCTGAAATACGTCACTTGTTTCATCATATTTCAAGAGTTAGCTGAATTGTTACTTTGTGATAATTTCACTTTTATTTTTCCCCTTGAATTAATTGATTTTCCCAATGTCTTCTTTTATTACTTTATATTTTATCACTGAAAGTACCTCATGGGTCTCTGTGAGTGCATTAAAAGTGTATAGAAGCCAGGAAATATGATATTATGGGAAAAAGTGATTTCTTCAAAAGAGTTCCAGATTGCATGCTTACTACATTGAACAATCATTTATTTATCTTTAAATTCTAGCTTCACCTACTGTCATCTCTTATACATGGAGATTAAATTGATATCAATAGAAGGCAAACTCAGCCTGAGTAATTGAAGTAGGAAGATTTGGGTGTTGGAAGGGGCCTAAAGAATAAATCACAGTGGAGTTATAATCATATAACATGGATTATTTATTGGATGCTTACTGTGTGCCAGGAAACTTGCCAAACATTTTATACATAGTAATCACATTTATGAAATATGAGATTGCATCCTATTTATACTTCAGAATGTTTTCTTGCCAAAGTCCTACATTCACGTAACCCAGGCACTGTTGAGCTCTCACTATGACATGCCCTAGTAAAGCAAAAATGAAGTCAATCGAGCCTTTTTGGAGCTCAGAATTTAATGCTGTGAAGAATGTTGGAAAAGAGGTCGATTAAAAATACTATTAATGAATGATCACAAAAGTCTGTTAAGGGATGAATTGTGTACCCCTCAAAAAAAAGTTGATATTCTAAACCTCAAATCTCAGAATGTCACCTTATTTGAAAAGAGCATGCCAAGGAAATCAAGTTAAGGTGAAGTCACTAGTGTGGCCCTAATTCAAGATGACTTGTGTCCTTAGACATGAGGAAGCTCAGGAACATAGCACATGGGGGAAATATCACACAACAAGTAAGTGGAAATTGAAGTGCTCAGCTGCAAGCTAAGAAATACTAAGAGTCTCCAGCAAACCACCAGAGGCCATAAAGAGGTTAGGAAGGGATCACCTACAGGTTTCAGAGGGGCCATGACCCTGCTAATGCCTGAATTGCAGACTTAGGTACATGCGAAACTGTGAGAAAATAAATTTCTGGTTCTTTTCTTCTATACTACCCAATTTGGAATACTTACAGCACCCCCAGAAAACTAATACACTGATCCTTCATAAGGTTAATAAAAATTTCCATTTTTGAGTTAGCTTATGAATTCATCCTCAAAGTAGTGGTATTAGTTTCTCATTAAAAATGAACATTTTGATCAAAAAAGAGGTAGAGAAACTTGTGGAGAAAGCAACTAATTTAGTGGCAAATTTTTGTTCACTGAAAAAACTGATACTGTGCTTTATTTTCTGGAAAGACCAACTCTACCAATGTATAAGAGCTTCAAATCAAATAAGCAATTATTGTGTATCATGTATGTTCAATGATTTTCAAGTAATATCGTATTAACAATGAAATTATATCACAGTAATTGACTATATAGGTCACAGTCTGTGGACACTAGGAAGTAGTACTTCTTTCTAATAATAAAATATTATAATATCATTATATATCAAATAAAAATCAATTGGAGTACTAAAATACATGTTTTCCCAGGGATTCACTACCATGTATCTGCTCTGTCAATAGTCTCAAAAGTTTACAAATCAAAATATTCAGTGACTGAACAATGTAATTCTTCTAATAGTTATATTTCTCCAAATGCCTCCTTCTGTCTCTACATCACCAATTTCTTTTTTTTTTCAATTTTTTTTTAGTTGTAGATGGCACAATATCTTTATTTTATTTATTTTTTATGTGTTGCTGATGATCGAACCCAGTTCCTCACACATGCAAGGCAAGTGTTCTACCACTGAACCACAGCCCCAGCCCTGTATCACCAATTTTTTTTCAAATGATTAGGTCAGTTCAAATTGTTTTATTTTGTTTATTTGTTTGGGAATATTATTTGTTTGTATTTTCTCCCTTGCTAAAAAGTATGTTTTTCTGCTGTTTTTCCTGTAACATGAGTTATTTTTTAAGAAAGCTGTAACAAAAATAAAATAGAATTAAAATTCAGGAAGCACACTTTCAGGAAGTCATTGAATTTGTTACCGCATGGTATGAACAAGGTTGGAGATTTTATTTTACTCATCAAGAGAGTTCAGAGATCTGTCCATTCAGAAAATAGTATGCTACTCCATTCTTTGTTAGTTTTTGTTTAAAAATATGTTTAAATTTTGAGAAGCAGTCAATATTTCATCTCTTTGATTACGTGGCTGATGTATTTACTTGAGTTTTGCAAATTTTATGCCTTCTCAAATACTCATATTGATTTATACAAGGTAGTACTCATTCTATTTTAATGATCAGAGTTTCAACATCATATTATTTTTCCTATAGTTTCAGCTATATGAGAACATTTAGAAACTGCTTTGTGAAATTCAGTCTGCAGAGGTTAATAGTGCTTTGCTTTCCAGACTGAAAAGCGTATATTTTCTGTATTTTGCCATTAATCAATACAAGCACATCCAGTTAGGGCTCATAGGCACTTACTGAGTGACAGCTTTTATGTAATTCCTAGAAGCCAATTGGTATTTTGTGAAATTTTGCATTCTTCTTTATACTTTACATTAACCTTTGCTTTTCAGTATTTTTTAAAAGAAATTTGCTTACATTACCATATAGCTCTAGTATGCTTCAGCTGTCAATTCTTAACACAGCAAGTAACCACAATGGAACAGAAAGCAAATTGGTTAAATAGTATGGTATCAGCACCATCTTGAAATGAATTTTTACAATATCTTGGTAAAAATAATCATGTTTCCCACCCCACCTCCTAAAATGCTAAAGGTGAAATTAGAATCTATCATTTTGGAAACAGCATAATTCAAAATATTTGATTTATTTCCATAAGATCATGACATAAAGATTAATACTTGATTGATATGGGCATTCCTTTACAATCTAGGATATAATTTATATTTATGTATATATATTATAAAGAATATTTTGATGTGCATAGCACACAAAAAGCCAATTAACATATTACTTACCTCACATGTTTATTTTCTGTGGTGGGAACATTTAAAACCTACTTACTTAGCAATTATCAAATATAAAATACATTGCTATTAACGATACCATATTGTAATATAGCTCTCCTGAACTTATTCTTTCTGTGTGACCAAAATTTTTATATTTTGACTAGCATCTCACAATACCTCAGATTCTGGTGGCCACAATTCTACTCTCTGCTTCCAAGTTCGACAATTTTTAGATACCACACAAGAGTGGGCTAATGTAGTATTTATTTTTCTGTGCCTGAATTATTGCTCTTAACATAATATCTTCCAGGTTCATCTGTGTTGTAAACCAGTTTTTTTTCTATTATGAAGAGAAATTTGTAAAGTCTTTATCATTTTGGATTTGGTCATTTCTCTTTTCAGCTCTATCAGTCTCCATAATACACATTTTGAATCTCTTTAATTAGTTGCATGCAAATTTACCTTGTTATGTCCTCTTAAGGAATTAATCTAGTTGTCACTGTAAAATGACTCTTTCCATTTCCTTACTTGATATGTGCTTGTGTGTTCTGAAATTAAAAGACACTCATCTTCCCTTTGGTTATTGGTTGTCATGAAATGGTTTTCCATCCCTTCCCTCTAAAATAAATGCATTGGGGCTGGGGATATAGCTTAGTTGGTAGAGTGCTTGCCTTGCATGCACAAGGCCCTGGGTTCAATCCCCACCACCACAAAAAAATAAAAGTAAGTAAATGAGTAATAAATAAATAAAATAACTGCATCATTAATTTTTTGAATCTTGCTTTTGTATCAAATGTAAACTTTCTTTTTTGAGTATGTAGCGTGATTATGTTTAAATCTAGCAGATTGCTATTTGCCTTCTCTTTCTCCTATTCCTTGCTCTGTTTTCCCTTTCCCCTGTTTTTATTTTTCCTAAATTATACTAATATAAAATTATTTGTATCACATCTATCATTACAGTTAATATACCATATTTGCATTTATGTGAAGTATGTAACTTGATCATCAATAACACATGTACATACCCATGAAATAACTGCCACGATAAATACAATTAATGTAACTAGTATGTGTTTTCTTTGCTTCTTTGTGGTTTCTATCTGTGGCTTCTCCTGGCCCTTCTTAAGCCCTATGCAGTCATAGATCACTGCAACATTATAAATTAGTATGACTTTTCTAGAATTTGATATAAAAATAGAATTTCTCATTGCTATTGGAAATATTGTCTTCTGATTTATTTTTATCTACATTACTGACTTGTTGGCTATGTCTTTGTTATGTATCTATCCATCTATAATTTTAATTTCGAGTGTACAAATTAGTATGTAATACATATAAGTATAGCTCTTCAAATAATATTATATAACTTTATACTGTATAACAAGTATAATAATGCTTTTCCCTCTTGCCTTTTGTTATACTTTATTAGACATATAACTTCTAAATGTCTTGTATATCCATGAAACATTGTTGTCATATTTATTTATTTATTTTTAAAATATTTTTTTATTTTCTTAGTTGTAGGTGGACAGAATATCTTTATTTTATTTTTATGTGGTACTGAGGATCGAACCCAGTGCCTCACGCATGCTAGGCGAGCACGCTACCACTGCACCACAATCCCAGCCCCTGTTGTCATATTTAATGTAGACAATGAAATAGTTTAAAAGCAATTAGAAATTGGGAAAAAAGCATTTATGCTTATTTGCCTGCATGTTTTCATGCCTGGTGCTCCTTTAATGTGCATAGATTCAAATTTCCAATGAAAATTTTTATTTCTGACAATTGAAGGACTTCCTTTAAATTTTCCATTACTGCTATTTGCTTACTTGAAATTCCACTTTGCTATTTTTGATTAGGTCTTCATTTCATCTTCATTTTGGAATAAAATATATTTTCATTATATAAAAATTGAAGTTGATTTTTCATTACTTAAAACATATCAGTTCAATCTCTTGTGGCTGTATTGCTTCTGACAAGAAATCCAATGTCATTCTTTTGTTTCTCTCCACAAAATGCATCTTTCCAGATTTTTGTTTGTTTTCTGTTCTTGTTTTTGTTTTCCTTATCACTATTCTCAACAACTTATTGATAATATGTCATTGTATGATATTTTTCACTTTCCTTTTATCATGGCTACCTGAGGATTCTGGATTTTTATATTTATACTTTCAATTATTTCTTTAAAACTGTGGCCATATTTTTATCAGATGAGATTTCTACACCCCTGCATTTACCCATTTCTGGGATGCAACTGTACAGACATAAGACCACTTGTTATTTTTCCTAAGTTCACTTATACTTTGTTCATTTATTTAGAAAATGTTCTTTGTTTCATTTCAAATCATTTCTAATGTTATACTCAAGTTCCTCAATTTTTAAAAATTTATTTATTTATTTACTTTATTTATTATACTTAGGTATACATGATAGCAGTGTGCATTTTGATTCATTGTACACAGATGGAGCACAACTTTTCATTTCTCTGGTTGTACATGATGTAGAATCACATTATATATGCAGTCATACATGAAGCTAGGGTTCTGATGTCCATCTCATTCCACCATCTATCGTTATAGCCCACATACCCCCTCCTCCCTCCCTCCCCTTTGACCAAAGTTCCTCCATTCTTCCCGTGTCCTCTTCCCCATTATGAATCAGCATCCACTTATCAGAGAGAACTTTTGTCACTTGGTTTTTGGGAATTGTCTTACTTCGCTTAGCATATTCTCCACTCCATCCATTTACCTGCAAATGCCATAATTTTATTCTCTTTAATTGCTGAGTAAGTCCATCGTGTATATATACCACAGTTTCTTTATTCATTCATCTATTGAAGGGCATCTAGGTTGTTTCCACAGTTTAGCTATTGAAATTTAGCTGCTATAAACATTGATGTGGCTGCATCATGGTAGTATGCTGATTTTAAGTCCTTTGGGTATAGACCAAGGAGTGGAATAGCTGAATCAAATGGTGGTTCCATTCCAAGTTTTCTAAGGAATCTCCAAACTGCTTTCTAGATTGGTTGTACCAATTTGCAGTCCCACCAGACCTGTATGAGCATGCCTTTTCACCCATATCCTCACCAACACTTATTGTTGTTTGTATTCTTGATAATTGCCATTCTGACTGGCATGAGATGAAATCTTAGAGTAGTTTTGATTTGCATTTCTCTAATTTCTAGAGATGTTGAACATTTTTGCATATGTCTGTTGATCGATTGTATATCTTCTTCTGAGAAGTGTCTGTTCAGCTCCTTGGCCCATTTATTGATTGGGTTGTTAGTTTTTTTGGTGTTAAGTTTTTTGAGTTTTTATATATCCTGGAGATTAATGCTCTATCAGATGTGTGTGTGGAAAAATTTGCTTCAAGAATGTAGACTCTCTGTTCATTTCATTGTTTCTTTTGCTGAGAAGATTTTTAGTTTGAATTCATCTCATTTATTGAATCTTAATTTTACTTCTTGTGTTATAGGAGTCTTGATAAGGAAGTAAGGTCCTAAGCTGACATGATGAGGATTTGAGCCTACTGTTTCTTCTATTAGGCATAGGGTCTCTGGTCTAATTCATTGGTCCTTGATCCACTTTGAGTTGAATTTTGTGCATGGTGAGAGATAGGGGTTTAGTTTCATTTTGCTGCATATGGATTTCCAGTTTTCCCAGCACCATTTGGTGAAGAGGCTATCTTTTCTCCAGTGTATGTGTTTGGCATCTTTGTCTAGTACAAGATAACTGTATTTATGTGGATTTGTGTCTTGTGTCTTCTATTTTGTACTGTTGGTCTACATTTCTATTTTGGTGCCAATATCATTGCTATTTTTGTTACTATAGCTTTGTAGTATAGTTTAAAGACTTCACTCTTCTTGGTACGGATTGCTTTGGCTATTTTGGGTCTCTTATTATTCCAAATGAATTTTATGATTGCCTTTTCTATTCAGGCAAGGAATGACATTGGAATTTTAATTGGAATCACATTGAATCTATATAGTGCTTTGGGTAGTATGGCCATTTTGACAATATTGATTCTGCCTATTCAGGAGCATGGGAGATTTTTCCATCTTCTATGTTCTTCAATTTCTTTCTTTAGTGTCTTGTAGTTTGTATTGTAGAGGTCTTTCACCTCTTTTGTTAAATTGATTCCCAAGTTTTTTTTTTTTTTTTTTTTTTG
>PVHX01016956.1:0-41523 GCA_004024805.1 Geosciurus inauris | reverse complement strand
TGCTACTAATGCAAATTGGGTCTTCACTGGTAATGGAGGAGATGGATATTCCTGGAAAGTCCAGATGGTCCTTTGAGGTATTGCTTTCATGTCCTTGCTGAGGTTGTATCATGAGTGGATGACCCACAGATGTTTAGCATGTGGCCATTATAATGGATCTTGGGAGAGCCTCCTTCAAGTCTAATGTCAGGCCTGCTCTGAGCAGCTGCCCAGGACATGAGAGTGGGCCAAACTTCAGAAGACCATCCTCAGGGATTGTGGTCTAGCCCCAAGGCCATATTCCTGCTCTCTATGACACATTCAGATCACGGAAACAGCAAACATGAGGCCTCTGTGGACAACTTGCTTATTTTACAGATGGGATAACTGAGGTGCTTAAAGGAGTAATAGGCTTTCTCGGCCTAAAGATCAAATAAGTATGAGAAGTAGGCCTACAGCCCAGAGTTTCTGATTCCCTAGTCCAGCTGTCTTCCCACCTGTCACTGCCTCCCAGCATCCATTTTATTAATGGCCTCAGGCTGTCATTCCTCCCCAGGGAATCCAGATCTTTACTCACCTCAAAATTTAAGACCTGAACAGCAGAAAGAATGAATTTTTCAGCTAATCTAAGCATACATTGTAAATCTTCACCCCATTTCTGATGTGCTGAATTAACCATCTCTACGGCTAACGGACATTTGGCATCTTTCCATGGTGACACCTTTGGCTCTAGAGCACAATTCTCTCACTGACAGAAAACAGATCATTGTGAGGCAATGCACCAACAAGGAAAAGCAGTTTAGAGTCAGGTAAAGTGTGCTAGGTACTCATGTGGGCCAGAGGTGTTTGTAAGGGAAATGGGAAAAACAATCCCTAGGATTGCTGACTATTGCCTTTGAGATATAGGAAGGATGTTAAGATTTGGATCAGTAATGTGCCTCAAAAAGCTCATGTGTTAGGCAATGCAGCAATGTCCAGAGGTAAAAGATTGGATTATAAGAGCTGTGAACTCATCAGTGGGTTAATTCATTTGGGGGATTAATAATTTGGATGGATTCATAAGTAGTAACTGTAGGCAGGTGGGGGCTGTAGGAGGTAGATCACTGGGCACTGGGGTTGTGGCCTTGGGGAGCAATGGACTCAGTCAACCATGGACTGAAACCTCGGAAACTGTGAGTCAAAATACACTTCTCCTTCTCTAAGTTGCTCTTATCAGGTATTTTGTTTGTAGTGAGGAAAAACTAACACAGAGGATAAGGAGAGAGATGGTATGCCTTTCGGTGCCAGCAAGGGCCTTTTCATTTAGCACAAAAAGGTTCATGTGACTTCCTTCCTCAAAACCTTGCAAAAGCTCCACATTACCTGCCTAAAAATCCAAAGGTTAAAGGGTTGGGGTTGTGGCTCAGTGGTAGAGCACGTGCCTAGCATGCGTGAGGCACTGGTTCGATTCTATAAAGGTCCATCAACAACTAAAAAAATATTCAAAAAAAAAAAAATCCAAAGGTTGAGTCTTGGCATTCAAGGCTATTGATATTTTAGTCTCAAATTATTTTCCTGTTCCCTGTTTCATTTTTGTAAACTTTTTGGATCAGAATGCTATTGTCTACACATAACAGAAATCAAACCTGAACTAGCTTAAATGGGGGATGTGGAGGTCTTATAAGGAAACTTATGGAATTTGAGTTTCTCTCTCTGTGTGTGTGTGTGTGTGAGAGAGAGAGAGAGAGAGAGAGAGAGAGAGAGAGAGAGACTCATGGAATCCAAGGACAGAAGTGCAGCTAGGACCACTGAATTGGGAACTAGAACACTCATGGAGTCTTCCTTCTCTTCATTTCTTCTGCACAATTCCTTTATTATTTCCTCAGTCTGCTGAATGACTTTCTTTACATAACCAGGAGAAAAAGTATGGGTGCCAGGACTGAGGTTGTGGCTCAGTGGTAGAACGCTTGCCCAGCATGTGTGAGGCACTGGGTTTGATTCTCAGCACCACATATAAACAAATAAAATAAAGGTCCATTGACAACTAAAGAAATATTTTTTTAAAAAGTATGGCTGCCAACTGCTTCTGAGTACTATATCTTACATCTTCCACTACTGATAAACAATTGGCTTCTCTTCATATGTTTCTTTCCTAAATTCCAAGGGATCCAGTAATTGGTATGATCCCAAATTGATTGACCCCACTTTGGTTTCATGTCCTCCATCAGGACAGCAGATTTGTAACAGTGACAGAGTCTTCTTGTTGTAGTCCTAGTGGCTCCCATGGTCATCTTTTCTAGGAAAGAACAGCTGAACTGATATCTAATGGATGTCCACTGTCTTTCTCTCAACTTGCTGTAGCCAATTCTAATATTTCATTATTTTTCCCATCTGCTGTTCACTGAGTGGTTGTAGCCTCACTGCTTTGTTCAGGTTTGGCTTAGAAACCAGGCACAGTTGTCTATAATGAAGAGGGGGCTAGAGAAAGCAGATTGCCATGCTGGGGAGATTGTTCATCTTAATTTGGTGAGTGAAGGATAGCAATTACTTTTTTTTATTCATTCAGCAAACATTTGCTAATCTCCTACTCTTTTCCAAGCCCTATACTTGGTATGGTATGAGAGAGCAACCCTACTCTACCACCTACAAGCACCTAACATTTTAGTGAAATAAACAAGGCAAACATGATTTTAACATGGCATGTATCCCAGGAGAGGCACACCCATAACATGGAGGGACAAATAGAAAGGTCATCTTGGAAAGGCCCCATCAGAGTGCTGACATCTAAACTGAAATCTAAGTTGCTTCTGCTGAAAATGATGTCATGTGAATATGAAGTGCATACTAACTATGGATAATAACTTGAGAGTGGTCAGGGCTGAGCTTTTCTTAGGTACCTGGAACTGAGCTAGATGTTTCATGCTCATTTTCTTCTCTAATCTTCACAACTTTGTTTCATTTCTACTTTAGAGATGGGAAAACTGAAGCTCAGAAAAGTGAGGTAACTTGTCCACGTTCTCAACCTGGTTTAAGGGGCAGTGCTGGGATTTAAACCCAGGTCCATTTGCAACCAATTTATACTCTCAAAGCACCTTATAGATTGAGATACAGAGAGCCAAAATATTTTTCATGAATGAGATTATGAAAAAGAAACCAGACTTCAACTTTTCCAGAATTCTTATCCCATGCTCATGATTCAAGGCCTGGCACAGATATATCAGATTCTATCTGCACCTGTGCCAGACCTGGGCCTTTACCCTCAGGTTCATCTTTATCTTTCCTTGACTCTGCTAAGTATCAGAGGGGCTGAGACCTGAGAGTGAGCTTCCAAGACTCTTATACCAGCTGGTTTCAAAGGGGTTCAGCCAATGAGGGATCAAAGACTACAGAGTAGGGGAAGGCAGAAGCCAGCTCCTTCTCCATCCCTCTCCCAGTGATTTCACTGTTGGCAGTGGCTTCACACCCTATAGCTCTAGCTTCCATTGGCTGCCTGCCATGATTCCAGATTCACACACATGACCCATTCCTTCAGCTCCAGCAATACCGTCTCCTCTTTCTTGTTGAGAAGGTGTAGAGGCTTCTGTGTGTTACTGACCATTAAATTGCCTCATGGCTATGATTGGGCTGTAAGGTGTCCTGCAAAAGCTCATATGTGAGATAAGAATATTCAGAGGTGAAAGTTTTAGATTATGAGAGCATTAACCTAATCAATAGATTAATCCACTGATATGGATTAACTGGGTGGTAACTGTAAGCAGGTAAAACTATAAGCTCAGAAAAGAGAGGTAACTTGTCTATGTTCTCAACCTGGTTTAAGGGGCAGTGCTGGGATTTAAACCCAGGTCCATTTGCAACCAATTTATACTCTCAAAGCACCTTATAAATTGAGATACAGAGAGCCAAAATATTTTTCATGAATGAAATTATGAAAAAGAAACCAGACTTCAACTTTTCCAGAATCCTTATCCCATGCTCATGATTCAAGGCCTGGCACAGATAATCAGATTCCATCTGCATATGTGGACATTGTGGCTGGAGGAAGTAGGTTACTGGGGGTGTGACTTTGGGGTTTATATTTTGTCCCTGGTGAATGGAGCTCTCTCTGCTGTCATATGCTGAGCTGCTTTCCTCTGATATGGCCTTCTACCATGAGGTTCTGCCTCAACTCAGGCTCAGAAATATGGAGTTGGCTGCCCATGGCCTGAACCTCTGAAACTATGAAACAAAATAAACCTTTCTTCCTCCAACTTGTTCTTGTCAGGTCTTTTAATCACAGTGATGGAAAGATGACTATAATGCTCACTATCTTCTCTTGCCCATTCAGAGTCTCCATTACCTGTGGAACCAGTTCCTTACATTAAATGTCCCACAATTTATATGCTTAGAATGTACAAAGTTCTATTCTCCAGTTTAGACTTTGACTGATATGACTTCCTTCCCCTTCTTGCTATAGCAATGTATGGAAAAAAAGTTCACTTATCTGCCTCATTCTCCTTCCTTTTGTTACTATTTGATGGCAGGGTAAATGTATAATTCCCCTAGAGTTTCTTAGAAAATTATAAATTTTTCTTTCCAAAATACTCAACAGTGTGTCTCTATGCCTGTACTCTTTTTAGTATTCTGAGTCTTATCTTTGTAATTACCAGGAAGATATATGATTGCTTTAAATTAATTTTCATATACACATAGAGGCTTCCCTGAGATATCATAATACCATTCTATATTGGATAGCTTTTCCCATACTCCATGCCCCACCAACCAGTGTATCAATGAAATAAATACAACAAACTTATTTTCATTATATATATGCCATGTATTCCATCAGGCACTTGAGATCTTATGACAATTAAGATTCAGTCACTGCTCTCAGGAAGCTAACCATCAAAGTTGTGTTGTAAAAGTTTGCATTTCCAAGTTTTCTTAGTTTACCCAATAGTGCAAATATGCACCCACCACCGTCCCCTTTGCTTTATCTGCCAGGAAGCTCAGAGCTAATCTTAAATCTCAATCAGAATAGCCATACTAACCTAGTAGTTACTGATTTTTGCCTCTGATTTCCTACACAGATATTTTTAATTTTATTTTAACAGCCTTGTTTGTATTTTTCTGTAATGATAGAGCTCCTCAAATGCCTTCAAAAATATAGATTGCTCATTATAAATAACATATAATCCTCTTTGTAGGAACACCTAGTGTTTAAGAATATGGTAGATGCTCAATAAAGAATTGAGTTACTGTCAAAATCAGGTGGCAATACAGACTATAATCTGATGCAATTGCCACTCTATTCATAACAATTGCTTGTTCCAACAATCTTGAGCCTCAGCTATTTGAGTTTTTCTCATCATATTTTTTTTTTTTTTAAAAAAGGACTCTTGTTTCCTGGTGCCACTTACACCATCTCAATTGCCTCTCAAGAAGACTAATTGTCTCCCTTTTTATGTCCAAACGTGTTCCTCAGCAATTGGACCCCCATCAGGATGTCCCCAGTTGAATGAATATAATTGGAATCACCTTATCATGCCTGGAAAAGCAACCATTTTCTGGCCCCTTAATATTCAGTCTGAAGGTGAAAAAGACTCCATCCAAAGGGTTTTTTCTTACATGCTTTCTTGCTCTAAAAGACACCTGCCCCTCAGTTGATCATGTCTAAATGTTAACACGAAGCAACCTGGAATCCCTTGAAGGGAAGGGACGTGGCTAAGTGCTGGGTAAGTCACCTGCGCATGCTGGGGACACCTACAGAAAGAACTCAGCTGTTTCTACCTGAGTCTTGATAGAAAATGCCCTTCTCTCTACATATTCACCGCACAAAGAGAGACTAGGGAGCAGCTGCAATAATCAGAATGTGAGGCAGGCATAGCTCCCCAGCACAGATGTCACCATTCCATCATGCTGAGGCTGCCACAGACATGACCAAACAGCCTGTCCCTCTTTTCTACAGAGGCCTAACACGGCCTCAGGATGTTTCTCAACCCACATGCCAGGCAGCCACCTCCAGGGGACAGATTTGGTATCTGAGAGACAGCAACATGCTGCCCTCTTCCTGCTTGGGGTTCTTAGGCCAGAGACACCTATTGGGCACCTAGATCCTGAGACACCTAGTGACTAACCCTGGACCTACAGGGCTGCTTCACAGGACACATCACAGAGCCTGCACTTCAACCAAGATTCCTGTTTGTGCAGAGCTGTTTATCCCATAGGAGCTGTGTGCTCCTTGGATTTTATCATTTTATAAAATCAGAGTTAGTGTAGCTTTGTATTTTTTTCTGTTCTCATTTTACCTTGTTCTTATACCTTGAACTTGGTGGCTGACTGCTGTGTGACTTTGGATTAATTTCCACCTCTAGAAGCAAGGCTTTCCTCATCTTTAAGAATATATACCTTCCATAGTCTTATTGGATGATGAAATAATATACTTTATGCAGATCAGTGAATTAGCACTGTAAACCTTGGAGCCGAAAGAATATTAAGCATATGACCTGCCAATATCTACTTATAAGACTTGAAGCAATTTAACTTCTCAGAGCCTCAGTTCTATCATCATCATCACCACAGCAGTACTGACCTCTTAGAACCATTCTAAAATTGAATTGATGCTGTATGTTAAGGGCTTAACATAACCACATGAAAATTATTCCATAAATATTGGTTTCTAGGATTATTTTGACACCTAGTTCCCAGCAAGCATGTACCAAATTCTAGTTTCTCTTTGTTTATTTTTTTTTTTTTAAGAATCTCACCTGCTCTTTTACCTCTTAGGATTAAAGTGAGAGGTGAAGCTTCATAGGTCCAAAAGAAATTTTTAAATCCTGCTATCAAAGAGATGGTGCCACCCTGCAAGATTCCCCTGCTTGCAGCAGGCTTCATTGTAGACTGACCACACACCCCCTCCCCATCCCTCCCTTGGACGGCAGCAGGCCTCTTTGGCAAAGGGAATCTGCTTCTTCACGTGTCTCCAGGAGACAATGTATTCAGCCTCATAATTACGTGCTTTTCCCCAATCACATAGCATTATACACCACATCACCACGCTGCCGAAAAAAGCCCCAAATGCTAATTAGTCCTCAAATTATCATTGATTTGATTTGATGTTGAATAAGCTTTGCCGTTTATATTTAGGCGAGAACTTCAGATTCAAGATGCTCGCTCTCTCTCAGATTGGGGTTTTAAATAACTCTGCGGGGCCTGTCTTCCTTGTTCAGTGTGTTTATGTCAAGAAATCAGACTGGCTGCTCTCCCTGGCTGCAGATGAATGCTGGGTTGATTGAGTGCAAGAAAGGAATTATCCTCTCTTGGCCAGAGCTCAAAACCCAGGAGCCCCCAAATGCAGAAGTCCCCATCTTTCAGGACGTCTGGAGGAGAAGAAGAAGGAGCCAAGAGAAAGGAGAAGTCTCCAGCAGTGAACACCTGATGGAATCCTGTTTCCAAGTCACATTCAGCTGATGTGTCTTAGTCCTACTGGAAGCCTCTTCCACAGGAACCATCTCCTTTACTTCTGCTGTGGGTGCTGGTAGTTGTGGAAACCAAGGCTCAGCAGCATGAGGAGAGGACACTGAACCCAGGGCAAGTGCGTGAGGTATCTGGGTCCTACCCCAATCCCATGAAGGACGGTTTGAACTTTCTCCATCACTCTCCGTCCTCACCTTCTGAGCACCTGAGCACCGTTCCGCATCCCACCCTCTGCCTGCTAGCTCCCTGTTCAGTGGAAGGATCATGAAAGTCACTCAATGGTTTTGCTTTAGAAAGTACTAGATTATGTTGATGTGCCTTAAAGTTTTCCTATTGAACCACGCTCTAAAGCAACCAAATCACCTAAATATATATATATATGAAATATCTCCAAAAATTAAATATTAAGTGATAATCTAAGAACATAATTTTTTCCTGCTACTCACCACTATCTATTCTTGTCATTTGATAAAAACTATTTATAACCTCTATGGGTAATATTTTTGAAACATGACTTTAAAAATAAGTACAGGGGCACAGTTTCACTAAAGTGTAAGTTTATTTCATTAATGTACCTGGACTTTGCTTGATAAATCAATGTGGGCTTTATTGCATTTGACTCTCCTTCTTATGATAGTATATGAGCAGGGAAGTGGGGGGAGAGAAGGGAGATGAGAAGCAGGCAGCATCCAGGCTTTAACTTTCCTGGACTGACAAGCCAACCCCACCCCAAGATAACCCCCAGCAACAGGCAGTGAGAGTGTGGGTAAGAACAGGGCACTAGAGTCAAACTCCTCCGAAGTCTTCAATCCTGGCTCCACTGCTTCTTGGCTGAATGACCTTGGGAGCATTCCTTGATTTCTTCCTACATTTTCCCTCGTTGGTGAGATGGAGATGATAATAGCACTCCTTCACAGAGTGCACGAAGGGGGATAGAGACTGTGGTATGGGTAAGCCATCCACAGCTTGCAGCTCTTTTAACATGAGATGTACCACCCAGAGCCCCCTTTCCAGGAAAGACTTGTTGCCACCCCCAACCCCGTCAGTTCCTTCAGGATCACCTGAAATCATGATCTACCTGGGGCAGACCATCTCCCACAGCTGAGTCAGGGGCATCAATACTTGGCCATTTTTGGCCAGGGACAGTCCAGCACAGATGGGCAATTACTTGTTCCCAAGCTCCCACCACGTTGGCCAAGACTTTGGTCAACATCATAGTCCAACTTCTGTCCAACCCTGCTTCTTACCCCTTCCCTTCACATGTGTAGATTTCTAATCAATGTCTCACACCCCAAGACCCATGCCAAAGGTATGCTGCAGAAAAAGCTAACCTGCGGGTTCTACTATTATTATTTTAAAGCTTATCAATTTCTCTTTCCAAATAACTCAAATGCAGCCCTGCTTCTCTACTCCTACTCTCAGTTTCATGGTTTGGGTCCTCACCATTTCATACCTGGACTTTCAGCCTCCATACCGATACCTTCCTCTCTGGAGGAAGACAGCGTGACTCTGCTATCTTCTTTTGCCACTTAAGGAGGCTTCTTTCCTTCTGTCTCAGCCTGCTCCAAATTCCTTGGATAGTTTGTGTACTTCCCTGCTCTATGATTGCTTTCCCACCTTCTTTCTAAATAGACCAATTCTTGCTCATTTCTCAAAGTTTAACTCAAATGAGAAGACCCCCCTCTGAATGTTCTTATCTCTGGATTTAACAAGCAGAGTTTTATTGAGCTGTTTATTCTGTCGTGACTTCTAGTGGCGAACTCCAGGTTCTATACGCATCTATCTTCAGAAAAACATTATCTTTGTGAACTTTTCTTACTACAAAAAGAAAATAGGTTACATGCAGAAAATTTATAGAATGCAGATGAGCAAATGAATAAAACGAAAGTTTCCTACATACCTCAACATCATTATTAACCATGATTTACATTTTTCTGTGTATCCTTCTAGGCTTTATCTACATACACATGTCTATAATATATGCAGTAAAACTGGATTCTATAAACATGCTGATTTTTAACCTGATTTTTAAAACAATTAAAATTTCACCAGATTTTATTACTTAAATAGTCCTTTACAATAATATTTGTAGGGATTCTAGTTTTCAATTTTATGGAGGTATGATTTATTTTATCTTGTTTGTGTTTTAGTCATCTTTTTATCCCAATAACATAGTATGTATGTTACATATGATATGCACTCAGTAAATGTTTATTGAATGTATTTCTCACATATTAAGAGGGGAAGAAAATTAAAACACTTCTTCAACAATACACCCCTACTGATACTAGCCCTACCTCTTGTCTCTACTGTTAAATCTCCTAATACTATTTATAGCCACAATCTGAACCTCCTCAGCTCCCATTTACCCCTAATCCATATTGGTTGGCTTCTGCTTGCACCATTCCTCCATTCATGGTTCAAAGTAAGATCATTGTGCTTAGAATCAGTATTTTTTGGTGCCATCTGGCCTGATTCAGAACTGTGTAAGTTTACACCTCCCCTCTCAAAACTCTTCTGTGTCATCTATGCCCTCACCTGCTCCTCCTAGGTCTCATCATGCTTCACTTTCCCAGACCACCTTCCTCTGCCACTCTTGATATATTTTTTATGTTCTCCTAGGGTTCATTCTCCAAGTGCTTTTTCTCCAAGGACAATATTTAGAATATCATTATACTTCAAAGAATGATTTCTTTGTAAGAAGCAGAAATACAACCTAAGCTACCTTTGTCCAAAGAGGAAAGAACCAATTATTCACAGGATCCAAGAGAGGGATGAATAATCAAATGCACTCAGGGCAGAAGTATGGCTGGGGAGCAAGAACAATTGGACATGGGACTTAAAAGGGACTTAAAGGGCACATGCTGTTGTCTTTCTGACTCAGTATATCAGCTTTATTTTCTGTCTCATTTAGGTTTTCTTCACTCTCAACAGAGGAAATATAGAAGCGTTTGCTGCTTTGGCGCTCATTACCCATTTTCTTTTTTCCTGTGAAGAATGGGGAGTTAAAGCATTCTCCTAGTTCTTGTTCTAAATATATAAACCAAGAGCTCCTATTGGTCAGGGATATATCAGGTGTCCATTCATGGACCAATTAGCAGTGCCCAGGCATGAATTCATTCAGGAAGATAGTGGCTCCTGCAGACCATATAGTTGCATTAGGGAAAAGGAGAAGGAACAGATTTTTAAAAGGTCTGTTCCCACAAAAATGACAGGAGTGTTGTTAAATAAATAAACTTACCATTGTCCACTAAAGTCTTGATAAGAATTGTTAACTGAAGAGCAATTTAGTCTAGGAGGAAAAATTTAAAAGAGTATGAGTATGTAAAGATATCTCCAAACTGTGTGTGTGTAAGCTCCCTTTATTCTAATGACTTGTTCATCAAGGCTAATTTAGCTCCTGGGAATGCAAGAGAAAAAGATTTTCTGGAGAATATACCAAAGATTTTGCCTGCTCAAGAAAAAAAAAAAGGTAGAGTTCCAATTGAAAACAAATAATGTAACAGCTAGTTTTCACATCAATCTTTGAAGTTGATCTAAGTCTCCCTAGTGTCTAGGACACTGTAAGGTCTCAATGTTTTCACTACATTAATGCATAAAGAATGCATGAATGAAGAGCGTGAAGATATTCACTGCTTATGGAAATAATACTGTAGGTCTCTATTTGCCCATGTGAAGACAAACTCTAAACTACTGTGGATACCTCTCTGAGGATGGATGGCTACAGGGGGCTTTGCTATTTTTGCCCCATGGACCCCATTTTTTGAAATATTTTCTGTGATAGATTAGGAATTTTTTTTTTGCATACTTTCTCCCTCTCTTTAACAAAATTATGTACTCTGACCTCTTGCCATATGATGTGCCTATACAAACTAAGAAAGGAATATTTATGCCTGCCTTATTAACATTGAGTTTGACCATGTGACATACTTTGACCAATAGGAGATCATGAACATTTGAAACTTGCTATGGCAGATCAGGAGCTTTAAATGTGTTCACATGGTTTGGCTCAATCCCTCTCACTCTTGCAATGAGCAAGAGAACAGCATTTGCTAAAGTGGCCAATCCTTCAGTTTGGATTGCAGAATAAGAAAATATATGAGCTGAATTGAGCCAGCTGATCCACAGCCCTCATGTAATATAAACAAGAAATGAATATTTATTGTCATGAGCCTCTGAGATATTGGGATTGTTTATTATTGCAGCAAAACCTAACTAATACATTCTCCAAATAAACGCTACATATTGTCGTAACTAACTCACTTTCTTTTTTGTTTCATCAACTGCCACTGGCCAGTGTGAGTTTAGGAGGGAATAATTTGCTTGAGTAGAAAGCTCTGGGGCAATAGAGCCTATCAGACTTCAATAACCACCTTTAGTTTGGATACTTCATCTCCATAAAACTGCGAATTTGTGAAAAAATGAAGATCGCATCATTATGATAAAGAAAGTAAGTGATGTGTGTGGATATTCAATGACAGGAAGAAGGAATATAGGAACCAATGAGTAGATTGTATATTGCATTTATTCAGTCTCCAAGTATTTATTGAACTCTTACTACACACTAGCTTTTGTAGGAAATGCAATGATGAATGAAATGGATAAAATCTCCTTATGAGGAGTAAATGCTTATGAGAGAGACAGAGAACAACCAAATAAGTAAATATATAATGTAAGGTAGGATAAGCTATATCAAGAAAAAGAGGGTAGGATTAAGTATGATATAATCAAATTAAATCATAAATGACCAGGAAAGCCCTTTTTGAAAAGGAACATTTGAACAAACTCTTGACTAATGAGGATACTCACTATGCAAATACCCCGAGGAAGAACATCTCAGATGGAGGGACCAGAGAGGTCAAAAGCCCTTGGACAAGAATGTACTCGGGGTAATTGAGGAGAATTTGAGTGGCAAGGAAATTTTGTGAGGATTGTATGTGAGAGGAAGAAAATGAAATGAGGGTGCAGATGAGGCCCAGAGCCGGAACCTGAGACATCTTATAGAACCGCAGAATTTACTCCAAATAGAGAAAGAAGTCCCAGAGAGTTCTGCAAAGCAGCTCCAGACTTCGCCTTAAATTTTACAGGTGTCCTCTATGGAGAGTGACTGTAGCAAGGCAGGTAGGGTCACAGCGTTGCAAGACTGCTCCTCAAATTGACATCCCTGTGTATAGTGTCCTGGGTTGTACTATGTGCAGTGTGTGTGGCTCAGGCACTGGCCTGGAGGCAAGGATTAAAGTGGGGTTAGGCAGGAAGCCCCAACAGGCAAGAGACTGGCATTTGGGGGGTAGTGGAGAGGGGCTGGTGAGAAAATGGCTGGGCCGGGATTATATCCTGAAGGTAAAACCAATGATATTTACTGCTTCATTGAATAGAGAGAGCAGGAAAAGGCAGAAGGCAGAGATTGCTCCAGTTATGGACCATGTGGCTAAATGATTATGATGCTATTTACTAAAACGTGAGACACTGGGGTAAGGGTAGGTTTGTGGAAAGTGGGAGAACAGAATGTGAAGGTTCTATTTGGGTCACTTTACCTTGGAGGTGCTTCCTGTCTAAATGAATATGGAAAATAGGCAGATGGAGTTGAAGTTTGAAGATCAATGGAGAAGGAACCACCAAAGAGATAGAGTAGTCATGAGCATTTAGATGTATTTAAAGCCATGAGATCGAATCCCTCCCCTCAGGAATGTGGACTCCAGAGATGCAATGCGCAGCTATTTGGGTTTCCTACAGTGAGCAGTACAGGCATGCAGACAATGCTCAATAAATGATTGTTAAGTTGGTTGTGAAACCTTGGGACCAGATGGCAGAATGTGAAGCTGGTGCAAACATCGAAATATAAATGACCTGGGCATTTGACCTAGGCTTTAAGATATATCTTGTTAATTATCATCCTTTAAGATACATCTTGTTGTTGCTAGATATGGTGGTGCACACCTGTAATCCTAGCGGCTTGGGAAGCTGAGACAAGAAGATCTCAGCCAAGTTCAGTAGCATACGCCTATAATCCCAGCACTTTGGGAGGCTGAGACAGGAGAATTGGAGTTCAAAGCCAGCCTCAGGAAGGGTGAGGCACTAAGCAACCCAGTGAGACCCTGTCTCTAAATAAAATACAAAATAGGACTGGGAATGTGGCTCAGTGGTTGAGGCCCCTGAATTCAACCCTCAGTACCAAAAAAAAAAAAAGATACATCTTGTTAATTATCATTCTCATGTTCTGGACTGGTATTTGAGGGTTATCTCTCAAATAGAAATACTTCGATATCCATGAGGTATTTGCCTCCTCTCAGAGTACCTACATCCCTTGATCTGTTATACTGGAATTTTTAAATTTATAGTGATGTTTACAGTAATAATAGTAGCTTCTACTAAATATCCTTACAAGAAACTAATAAGATAGGTACTAACACCTCCATTTTGCAATGAGGAAATAAAGTCTATACTATAGTAATCAACAGAAAAGAGATTGGTACTTAACTCTCTTCGACATCAAATTCTGGGATCTTCCCATACTTTCTAGCTAAAAGAATTCAATCTTTGATTCAAAAATTGTGTCAGCTGGATGAAGTGTTCATTTTGGCATATTTTAGGTAATAATAACATCTGTCATTTATTAAGTGTTTGCAATTGGCTAGGGAAATATGCTAAACAATTTTGCTGCATTATCTCATTTACTTCTCATTAAGATAGTGTGAGGTAGGTACTATGGTAATCACCATTTCACAGAGGGGGCCATTCACACTTAGGTTAAATGACTTCTCCAAGGTCATCCACTATTGAGTAGCAAATCCAAGATGCATGCCCAGGTCTGGCTCCAAGACCTTAGCACTTACCGAACACAATGGCTAAAGCTCACATGTTAGTAATGCTCAGCACAACAAATAAAAGTTAAATAAGAAAAATATTCTGGATTAGAAGGGTTAATGAAAAGAAGAAAGCATCTTAAGTGGTGAATTTTTAAAGATGGTTAAGCCAGACTAATGAAGTTTATTTTGTAAGCATATTCTTTATTTCCCAGAAACCCAAGAGATGGTACTAAAGTCACTCCTCAGTGTGATCTGGAATGAATCTTTGGCAGCATAATGCATTGGGAAAGAATTTGTGTTCAAAAACGGATTTCAAATCTTAGCTCTGCCACATACTGTCTGTGACCTTGGATAAACTACTTTTGTTCTCCTGACCTTGGTTTCCTCATTTGTAAAATGAGAACAGGAACAGTTTGGTAGACGATTAAATAGTGGAATAAATAAGTGCCACTTATAAGTAAATATGAGGAAAGTCAATTATAGCATTATTAAAATACAAGCATAAATTATTTTCCACATGCAAAAATAGTCTCTGGATATTCGTGGAGAAAGGGATAAGATCCAAAGAGATGTGGTTTGCAGTTAATGAAGGCATCTAGTAGGTGATTAATAAATGTTGACTAAAGTATAGTATATAGTTTCAGTCATACAAGATAAATAAGTTCTATAGATCTGTTTTACAATAATGTCCATGCAGTTAACAATACTGCAATACACACTTAAAAATTGAGTAAGAGGATTCATTTATGCTGTGCTTTTTACCACCACTAAAACAAAAGTGACTAATATTTGAAGACAGCTCTCCATTTCAAAAGTTTATTTCTAAAAGCCAAAGTAATTCTTGAGCATCTGGGGAACATCTTCAGAATTTGACACAAAAGCAAACCTTTAGTTCAGAAATAAACTTTGATGTTTCAAAATGAAAGACAAAGAGCTATTTCCTGGGGGCAGAGAGCACTTCTCTGAGATAGACAGCGGCCTGAGAGCTGCTCCATCTCCTTCATCTGAGCGCCCTCCTCTCCTCCCCAGGTCTCCCAGCCCACCTTCCCACACTTTGCCACCCCTCTCTGTTGCTCCCTGCTCCCCTACCCTGACAGAGTTCTATATTCCTCTCCACCACCCTCAACCCTTTTCCATCTCCCACAGCTAGTCTCTACACAGAACTAAGTCATAGGTATTCACTAATATTTTTAGCAATAATTCCATTTTTCAAGACTATGACTCCACAGTATTTAGGAAATTTCCATCATTGACTTTAATTAGAAATTCAGGAGAGTTGAACGTTCTATATTCAGTCGTTCACTAAATGAGTATTTCCTAGGCACAGACTGATCTGGGAATATGTCTGTGAACAAGACAGACTCAGTCTTTGCCCTCATAGAATTCATGATCTTGAAGGGGTGACAAAGAGACAATCAAAACTGATATGAACAAATACTTGCACAAGGAT
The DNA here is from genome assembly GCA_004024805.1 of Geosciurus inauris. Taxonomy (NCBI): domain Eukaryota; kingdom Metazoa; phylum Chordata; class Mammalia; order Rodentia; family Sciuridae; genus Geosciurus; species Geosciurus inauris. Next base: position 25,857 of record PVHX01016956.1, on the reverse strand, counting down.
ATTCATGGCAGCACTATTCACAACAGCCCAGAGGTGAAAATATCCATAATGTCCAAAAGCAGATGGTTAAACAAAATGTGGTATAGCCATCCAATGGGATAGTACTCACCCTGAAAAGGAATGCAGTTCTGATTCATAGAATATGGATGGAACTTGAATGCATTGTGCAAATTACAAGAGGCAAGACATAAGAGGTCACATATTTACCCAGAGTGGGTAAGTCTATAGATACATAAAGCAGATGGTTGGTAGGGAAGAATGGGAGTAAGTGCTTCATGGCCACAGAGTGTTCTTTTGGGATGATGAAAATGTTCTGAAACCAGATAGAAATGGTGCTTGTTCAACATTATAAATTAACTAAGTGCCACTGAATTGTACAGTTTAAAGGGGTCAATTTCACATTATAGGGATTTCACCTAAATAATTTTTTAAGTATAGTGTGATTAAGCAGGAGTTGAAACTTGCTTTAGTCTGTCTATTTGCTGGTGGTGGGGATTGAACTCGGGACTTCACGCATGCCAAGCAAGTGTTCTGCCATGGAGCTACAGCCTAGCTAGCAGGTGAGATCTATTTAGGATAAGATTCATGGAGGAGATGCCCTGCACAGTGTGATTTTCATTCATTCATCCAACAAATGTTTATCAGGGTTCCTCTACATATAAGGCCATCTTCCAGGTGCTAGGGTATAGCAATGAACACAACAGGCAAAATCCCTGTCCTCAGGAAGCTTATGCTTGGCAGAGGAGATGGGAGAGGCAAACAAAAATATAATTAAAATGTTTTATATTATGTTAGAAGGTCTGTGCTCCACAAAAAATACAGTACAGTAAGGGTTATGGGGAGCTCCAGAGAATGCTGAATTGTGGAGAAATTATCCAGACAAAAGGGAAAATGTCAAGGACCCTAGGGGGGAAATAGCCTGACATTCTTAACCACACCTGGTCAAATTTTGCTGTTCATACACAGACAGCATGTGACTGTTCCTTGCACTCAGCCAACCTAATCCTCTTTTATTCCTTACCTCAGTTAATGTTGCCTGTCAAGCTAAAACTTTAGAGTTATTCTTAGTACATTCCTATTCTGTAAGACCTTGAGATAATTTTCTAAACAGAAATATTTTAGATGCTTTTTGCTCAAGATTTTTTGGTACTATTCATGTTATTAATATCCCATCTAAAATTAACACTTTAAAATTTAAATACAGGATTTTATAAAACATCTCAAAATCTTAGGCATAATCTCATTATGCTGTAGGCCAATATTTTTCCCCACTGAATATCTCCCCAATTTTATAATTTGAGTTAAGAAGGGAAAATGGGATTTGCTTTTAGAAATTCTAATCACAGCTAATTTGTCAAGAATATTTCTACTCCATAAAATAAACCAACATTGATTTTAGTAATTCTGCAGCAGAAGCTGTAGAAAATGAGAGAACTGATCAGTAAAAGGGAGACATCCCCAACCAGATGTATCCTGGTCCTTTTCTATGCAGAGTTCCTCTGTTATGCATTTATCAGAGAATCTTAAAGGAAAGAGTTCCCCATCCATGTCCTTTCTCTATCCTTCCTCTTAATCTACAAAGTCTTTCTATCATCCTCTATTAGATGCCAGGGACATCCATCCCTCAACTTCCCAAGGACAACAGAAGAGCAAGCATGAGGACTAAGACCTGTCACCCTAATAAACTGTCCTTTTGAAACAAAAAGTCTTTAGCTCAGGAGTCTCTGGCTTTCAGCTTCTCTTGGATTCTCCCTCCTTTTTCCCTTACCCCTACATGACACATAGGGTGAGGTCTTTTATTTGTTTTTGTTTGGTACTAAGGACTGAACCCAGTGGTGCTTTACCACTGAGCCACATCCCCAGTCCTTTAGTGTGTGTATGTGTGTGTGTGTGTGTGTGTGTGTATGTGTGAGTCACATCTATATATATAATAATTTTAAGACAAGGTCTCACTAAGTTGCTGAGGGTTTCACTAAATGGCTGAGGCTGGCTTTGAACTTGTGATCCTCCTGCCTCTGCTTCCTGAGTCTCTGGGATTATAGGCATGTGCCACCAGCCCTGCACCATGCCTTTTTTTTATTTAATTTTTAATTGACAAATAATAATTGTATATATCTTAATCATCATATTTTCTCCCTCATCCAGAGAAGGTACAAGGAGCTGAACTAAAATTGTGTACATGGCTGGATTGCTGTGGCTGCTTCCACCTGGGAAACACAGACCTAAAGCTTCCCCTAGAGTGGAATAAGATTTGACTTCAGAATTTGAGTTGGAATCTATACCTGCTGTGTTTCTTGATGTGATTTCAATCAAGTCACTTATGTCAAGGCTTAGGTAAAGTTTCCATATGTGAGAGATGGAGTACCTACTTCTCAGAATTGTCTTTCATAGGTGGAAAAACTTGGCACATAGTAAGTGTTGGAAATGGATGAATCTCAACAGATGTTTATTGAAATCTCCATTTTTTTTCCCATATTGCAGATCCAAAGGACCATGCATTTGACGGCTATGTTGATAAAACATCTGGGTGGCTGCCAGTATGTTTTTCTCAATTTCTCTCCAGATGTTCCAGGCCCCATACAAACCTAGCTAATGCTATAGTGCATTACTCACTTAGGTATCATTTTTTGGATAAAAGCAATGTGCATTAATTTGATGCACACAAATAAGAGTTGAAGGAGAGAAGAAAAATGTGTCATATGATAATCAAGCCCAATTTTTACAACTTTTTCCAATGATGTCCACAATAAGGCCCATCTTCCTTAGAAAATCTATTTAAAAAAAAATCAAAAAAAACAGGCATCTCAAAGATTATATGATCTGAACCCACAATTGGAAGATGGGAAAATTGTGGACCAGAAAAGTCACATGATTGGCCAAAATTAACAGCTACTTAGGAGCAAATCTGGGACTGAAAGTCAATAATCCTAATTTCCAGTTTCATGGTCTTCCAGTCTGCCCCACCACTTTTGGCAGCAGAAAGCAATTTGAGACTCTATTTTGAATTGGAAAGAATCTTGGAGTTTGCCTAAAATACAATAAAACACAATGCCGTTTATTAAACACAGCATCCTTTTGAGATAGATCATACGTGCAGTTTACAGAGGAGTACAGCACCCAGATGGATTAAGTAACTTCCCCAAGGCCACAGAGGAAGTAAGTGGAAAGTCGGGGTTTGAATCAGGCATTCTGACTCTAAAGGCAGGCCCTTAACTATTCCTCAACCATGACTTTAGTAGGTTCTATTATCTACTACAAAGGAGGCAACATGATGTATTGGGAAAGACTTAAAATTAGAATCAGACAGATCTGATATGATCTTACTTGGCTACAAACCAGCTGCTCACCAGGAGAGATTTTTTTCTTTGAGAGGGATACCTAATTGTAATGTAGTTACCATCTCCTCTAGGCTGTATGATAATTGCCTGGTTAGTGGTGTTAAACTTCCTCCTGGTAGAAGATAAAAAACAGAAAGGTCCACATCTTTCAGTTTCATCATTGTATTTCCAGCATCTAGGGTAGTGTTTGGTAAATAGTAAGCACTCAATAAATAAATATTTAATTGAATGGAAGGGAGCCTCAGTAAGTCACTTTCTCTGCCTTGGCTTCATAATTCCTATTTATGAAATAGAAAACCTGTGGTTGATCTGAAAGATCACTTTCTATCTCTGAAATTCTCTGCATTTGATCCTGGGATGCCCCAAGAGATAGTGTAAATTGTATTTTTTTTAATGTTTAATAGATGAGCTTACTTAAAGAAGGCAATACCTGAGTTTCCAGCAAACTATAACCATGAAGATAAGATGTTTGTAAATAGGGGAGGCCAAAACTCAGGAAGAATTTGAGGAACTTTGGAGGTAGCTGATTTTGGAAAAGCCTGTAATATTTCATGCCTTTGTGAATTGGTCAGCTTGAATTTTTAACCTCAGACTGCATGGATTTACCATTGATAAATAATGCTCGTGGGCTCTAGTGATCAGAAATATCCTAATGAGAATGTAGATGAATCAATAATTAGGGTCTGAGCCAGATTGGCAAAATACAGCAACATAGCAGATATTCCCTCAATGTTCATTACATACCATCCTTTTCTGAGCTCCAAACCCATATACTTAACTAATCACTGGACATATCCATGTAGAATTCACACTGACACCTCAAACTCAATTTATCAATGAAACCAACATCTTTTGCCTCTCAATTTCCTCATTTCTTTCTATAGTAAAGCTCATATTTCAAACAAAAGTCCTGGAGCATCCTAGACCTCCTTAAATCCTCTTCCATCAAAGCACAATGCCTCTATCTCCTCTTGTTGCTCAGATTTCCTCCTTTCTCTTACTCCCTCCACATGTCCAGCTCATGTCTTTCTAACTCTTTGGTTGTACTGTTCCAAATCTCTCTTATATGATTTCTTGGATTCTAACACTGGCCTTTCAAAGCTGGTCTCACTACTACATCCAACGTGTTCTTTCTAAAATTAAAATCTGGTCACCTCACTCTCTACATAAAACTTGTCCCCACATCTTTTTCTTATAGGCTTCTGTCCAGACTTCACATCATGCCATTCATGACTTGGTTCCTGCCACCTCCCAGTTTCACCCATGTGGCATTTTCCAGGTGTCCCAGCCCTCACGCTTGCCCTTCAGCAGGGGCCTGGCAAACCCAAAATTTTGGGGCCTCCTGCCCGTGGGTCTGACTTGTCCAGCATTAACTACTGGAGGTTTTCTCCATGATGGGGATGTTGGACACACTCTTGTCCAAAGGCTCCTCGAAATCTAATTTTCTTCTTCATTTTTATTTTCAATACTGATAAACTTTTTTCTGTTTATTGTACAACCAAAAATATGTCTGCCCCATGTTTACATGTCAGGTATAAGCCATTCTTTATTTCCTGCTTTTAGTGTTTGGAAAATAAAAAGAGGATAGGCATTTTTGTATTTCTGTACCATGTTTGCATTGGTTTCTATAAACTTTTATTGATTAGCCATCAGGACACTGTTAGCACTGGACCAGGCATTAGGCAAAAGAAAGGGGGAAATAGGCCACTACCTCAGAGAACTCACTGTCAAGGGAAGATATGAATATGTGAAAAAGCAATTAGACTCTAGTGCAATTTAGGAACGGAGGATGTATGAAAACTGAGTTCATAGAGAAATGGGGAAATTATGGTGAGGGACACTTACTACAGTCTAACATTTTATTAAATGCTTAATATACATGATCTCATTCAATCCTTAGAACTACAGGAGATAAAAATGCTTATTGTCCTCATTGAAAAGATTGAAAATTGAAGCTCACAGTGTTGAAATAAGCTCTCCGAAGTCACATGGTTGCAATCTGGTATAACCAGTATTTGAACATAGGCCTGAAGATTCCAGAAACATCACTTAACTTACTCCAGCTCTATCTCACTTTCATCCCAGGAGCATCCAGTCATGCCACAGGCACGGAGAACAAAAGCTATCACAAGAAAAACACATCATTGATGCTTCAATCCTTCCTTTTAGGGAATTAAAGGGAGTTAGAGTATTATAGGCTTCTAGGTTTGAAAGTAATCTTTGGTATCATCTCATTCAAAACTCCAGATAGGGATGAATGGAGATCCAAAGGGGTTTGGTACTTTCCCAGAATCATACTCATCAAATACAGGGCTTATATTTGCAATAATATTCCCTGACTCTCACCCTGGCACCACTCCCTTCTCACTGCCCAGGAGCCATGCCTGAAGATGGAGGAGCATGGCTAGAGCATGGAACCACACAAGGACAACGGATGGGTGCAGGGAGTCATGTTCTACTCACTGTTGTGTATTCCATATTCATCTAATCCATTCTAATTATTAATATTCCATAAATACTTTTCTAAAAATAGATAAACAAAATATAAACTGAACCAAACAACCCCATCTGGAATAAAGCTTTAGTTAAATTCTGATAAGGATTCTATATTAAGTCAGAACTATTTACTGAGCAGTTACCAAATGCCAGTCAATATGTTAAGTGCTTTGTACATGTAATCACATTTAAATTTTTAACAGTTTTAACTGTTCTATGAGTTAAGTATGGGAATATGTTGCCCTCATTATGGTAAGGAAACTAAAGATTAAAAAGGTTAAAAATCTCTCAAGATCAGAAGTTATGAGAGACAGCTGGAATTTAAATTCATGCAGTCCGACTTCAAAATCCATGGTGATTCTATGTCAACCTCATTTCGGTAGAACTAAGAAAATTTGTCCTCCTTACACCCAGGATAGTTAAAAAGACCCCTTGGTCCACAAAGAACAGTGTGAATTTCAATTTAGAAAGCCAGAGAGAGGGAACTATTAGACGGAACAGGGAAAAACATCAGCAGAGGTGGTCCAGGGAGAATCCAGTGTGTCCTGATCTTACAGCCTCCCCTTTTTCTCCCAAGTCTTCCCACAAGGACAGAGAGAGTCAAACATCAATTCTTTCCTGAAAACCCTTACATTACCCAGGGGTCAATGGATTCCACCAGCTGATATTGCTTTGTACCTTGGTCTTGATTATACTGTTTCTCAGGACCTGTTTTCTGAAAAGAAATGGTTCTGGAGTCTCTTTTCATCATGCCAACTGGGAACTGCTTCTTCCTGGAACCACAATATTTAAGTATGGAGAGGCTCTGTGTCTCCTTGTTCTCAGGCTTCTGAACTGTGCCTCACACATCCCAGGGTCCAGGAGAATATCTCTGGATGAGGGAGGGGCAAAGCTCCCAGTCCCTTTTCCCAGCTTCAACCAGGGCACCTTTTCTCTTGCCCTTCAAGGAAAGGACTATTGGGTAGGGCTTAAGAATTGAGGCTCTGCACTCAGAAGGCTGAGGTCCAAATCTAGCTTTGCTACTTAGTATTTGTGGGACTTAGGCAAGTTACCCTGGGCTTATCTTCCTTGACTTTAATATTTAAATAATAATAGTATTTATCTCACTGAGTTGTTGGGAGGATTAGAAAAGTTATTGCGTGTAAGTATAAGCCCTTAGGAAATATACATTATTAGTTTTGTTTGTTTTTCTTCATATTGGGCTACTGTGACACTTTAAAATTCTATAACTACTGTTGTTTTGTTTTGTTTTGTTTTGTTTTGTTTTGTTGAGAGAACCAGGTGTTGAATGGGAAAAGTGAGTTCTCCATGCTCACAAAAGTAGTTAGTGTGGACCTGAACTCAGAATTCAGGTCTCCTGACTCCTTTTCCAATAAGCATTCCCTTAGATTTGTATGTTACCTCTGCTGCCCCCATCTCTGTGATCATGAGAAACACTCTTAACACTCTTTCATTATCTTCCCTATTAAATAAAATTTAGTCTCCAAGAACACTTCCACTTTTTCCCTGTATTTGGAATATTGGGAAATGAAGTGAAACTAAATTCAGTGTATTGGTAATACCAATGGACAGAACATTGCCTATGCATTCCTATTCCCTCTACCTAGGGGACTATTTCTAAAAATCTTGAAAGAAATGATTGCAGTTAAAATGTCCCTGAATCCAAAACACCTTCCCTGACCACCCAGAGTAAAGTAGCATCCACCTGTCACTGCATACCTCACCATTTCAGTTTCTTAATTGTAATTACTATCATCTAAAATGCTTTTTTGTTTGTTTGTTTCCCTAGCTATATTCTATCTGCTCTACTCAATCTGTGGCAAGAGGAAATTTGTATGTCTTGATCTCTGGTATGTTCCTAGTGTTTAGAACAGAGTCTGATACTTACATATGTAAGTATATATATGTATAGGATGGATGGATGGATGGATAATAGTTGAAAGAATGTAGTATCTATATACTTACAGATGGATATATAGATGGATGGTTTAAAGGATAGATGGATAGATGTGGAAAAGGAAAACAAGGGATAATTTTGTGCATTGTGGGGACTTCTCTAGTTCTATAGACCTAACACTTATGAAATGCGGAAAAATGTTGTTAGCCACCATGCAAGTCCCACTGATTCTAATAGAAAAGAGGGCTACATAAGAAATCACAAGTCTAAAGAGTGTGTATACGAATAGCCCTGGGCTAGAGGAAGGAAGAACAAGTCGTCAGGTTATAGTTGCATAGGATACTATGGAGAAAGTTTCCACATAGATAAATGAAAGAGTCAGTTTTGGCTGATAAGAAATTGGGAAGGAACTGGAGAGAATAATCCAGAGTTCCTGTAGTGCTGTGTGAAGAACAGTGGGCCAGATATTCGACTGCATTACTAGCTGTGCCTTTCATATATCACTCAATCTGTCAAGTCAGTTTGAGACATCTACTCTATTTCCAGTCTTATCTTCTATATGGGAAGGGGCAGAAATTCTGTGCTTTCCAGTGTGGTCCTTTGGGTGCAGTGACATAATGAGCATGAAATATTTTGTGAACAGTCTCTGCTATGGACACTCAAGTTCCAATCATCCTTAAGGACAGGAGAGCAGTACTGTTGCTGCTCTCAGTGAGAGCACAGGCTGCATCACTTGCCTTTGGTTTGGAACCCCAGTGTTTGTTGACACGCAGTTGGCATTGAAAAATGAAGACTGTTTGCTTAATGACAAGACTCTGTGAGAACAGGAGAGTGTCCATGAGAGGAGGCTCTGGAATGGGACCAGCCTGCATTTGAATCCTGTGCCTCTTCCTAGCTATGTGACCTTAGGCATGTTAGTTCACCTCTCTGAGCCCCACTGTTCTCAACAGTCAAAATAAGCAACACTGCTCAGTTCATGTGGTTGTTGTAATGATTAAAGTAATTGATGTTATAGCAGTGGAGCTCCCAAGCACATAGTAGGTGATTCAATGTGACCCTTGAGATACAGAATAAGGACAATAATTCAATATACATGATTCAAAGGCTAAACGAAGTAAGCCAATCCCTCAAAACAAAGGCCAAATGTTTTCTCTGTTAAGTGGATGCTGATCCAAAATGGGGGAGGAGACACAGGAAGAATAGAGAAAATTTGGCCGAAGGGGAGGGAGGAGGGAGGGGGCATGGAGGCAGGAAAGATGGTGGAATGAGATGGACATCATAGCCCTAGCTTCATGTATGACTGCATATATGGTGTGATTCTACATCACGTACAACCAGAGAAATGAAAAGTTGTGCTCCATCTGTGTACAATGAATCAAAATGCATTATACTATCATGTATACCTAAGTAGAATAAATAAATTTAAAAAATAAGGGTGAAAGATGAATTACCAGCCCAATGGGTGAAAACCATGATGGGATTCATCATGTTTGTCACTTCATCTCAAACAGCACCAAGAACATAACTGGTCTCACTCAATTTGTGGTCTCTGGCAAATATGATGTAGGCTTTGGATGACATGAGGTGACAACTGAGGATAAGGGACCACTGGTGAGAATGAAAGGAGCTTGGATCTCAGCCACCTCTCCTTCAACCCCTGCCTCAGTCTTCTCTTCTCCAAATTGGGAGGGGGAGACTAGCTAATCCCCAAAGCCCCTCCCAAATATAAAAGCCTATGCTTCAAAAGGAAAACCATGGCTGGCTGAGCTGGGCTGAAGAGAAAAGTTTTTTAATTCTCTTGGCAGATGAAATTCTTTGTTAGGTCAAGTCACAGTGAGAGGTTAATTAGCATCACTGAGCTGGTGTTCTCATCTATTACAGGGAAATATGCATACCTAAGCTGTAGGAGTGTTGAAAGGGTTAAAAGAAGTGACACAGGATAGACAATCCTAAGATACTCAAAATACAGTTCTCTACCATCCTCTCACGGCTCTTCCCCAATTAAGCTGGGTCTCTCAACCTCTTTGTTATTCTCCTCCTGTGACACCCTTGTCCAGTGGCCAGTAGATGCATTTGCTCATCAATGAAGGGAACAGAGGCAAACATCCAATGGACCCTTTCAGCCCACCTTCCACTGGGTTGCCAGAATTATCTTCAATAGCACCACCCTGATCTTGTCACTACCCAGCTCAAAAGACTGGAATGACTCTGTCACCTCAAGACAACCACATCTTTTAGCCTAGAACTTAAGCCCCCACCAGACCTTAGACTACCTCGATTCTTATTTCACCAACGCTTGATATAACCCACTTCCGAGCTGAGCCAAGCTCAACTGCAGGCTCTCATTCTTTCCACCATCCCCTGGCCACCTATAACATCCTTCAGAGGAAAGGAATTATATATGCTTTGGAAGACTAAGGGCTACACAGGGATGTTTTACCCTACTGCAGTTCAAATCAGAATTTGCTGCATCAAAAGTGGGAGAATACCTGCATTATTTGTTTTTTTCCTGAAAATAGTACTCCCTCAGTAACAAATTCAGCAGGGGCTCCTCCATTCCCAGTCTCAGGAGAGTCCCTAATAGAAAAATGCTTAATTTCTTCAATTTCTCTTCCTGTAATGGGGGTGTCAGGTGCCCTCCTCCTGGCATCCTGGCGGAAGATGCCAGAATCTGACTGGACGCTTCTTTCATTGTCATATTTTTCGTTCCAATCAGCAGCCCCTTCCCTCACCTCCTCTTTACCTGAGGGACCAGAGGCACTCCTATCCCCCTCCCAAGCTGCCATCAGGCTTAAGAGGACCTCTGGCCACCTCCCCTTTCTTCTTCCAACCTAGGAGGTTGCAGCCCCTCATTATCCAAGAAGGGCCCTGCTAGGAGGTTCCTTTCATCTATCAGTGTGATGCTTCACCTCTGACCTTAATCTTCCTTGGGGTTACAATTTGCCCTTCCCCCTTCTGCTCCCCTGTCAATTCCATAGATTTTTGCTGCTACCAAGAGCAGCTTCTAGGGACAGGAGAGATTGCCTGTCTTGGCTGGGAGGGAGACACGGAGGAGAAATGGGTCTTTTAACAACAGCAGCTCAATGATGAGACAGCGATGGGGCCTCCACCATCACTCAGACCCGTCTCCAAGCCCTTTGCACTTGCCAGGTAAAATGGAAAACATTTTGATTAGGCTTAACTGGATGATAAATATGGGAGTCCAGCCCACACAGAAGCTAAATCCATTTCCTGCCTCAAATGAATGGGCAGGCGGCCTGCAGCCTGATCAAAATTTTCCTTAGCTAGAAGCGGAAATGAAGGCCCCTGTGCCATCACCCACTGAACTCCTTGCAACTGCTATTTATTCAGCTTTTATGAGAGCATCCTGTTCTCTGCGTAGGGCTGCCTTACTGCAGCTGAACCTGGGTGTGTAGTTGTATCTGTTATTTTATGATATTGTAGAACCAGAGCTGAAGAAAACACTGTGAAAGACATTTAGACAGTAGAGTTCAACTTACTTTTGTTTTATAGGATTGGAAACATTTGTTTGTAAATAACACCTTACCCAGTAGCTCAATACAAGATAGAAGAAAATGAACTTTCTCTGGATACATAAACTTAAGGTTTGAGACAGGCCTTTGAAATGCAATGATTCAGTCCAATCGTCAAGCATCGTAAGCATCTGTTCTCTCATACCTGAGAATGCCATCACTAGCTTGATCAGCTGTGATGATGAGAAGGTCCTCAGGCTACAGGTAATATCAGCTCCCCTGTTCTGACCTCTTACTGTGACCTCTTACTCATCATTTAGCCACTTGGGACCTCAGCATCCTCATCTTGAAATGAGAGGAAACAATAGCAACTGCCTAATAGAAGGAAAGGATGAAATATTATGTGTAAAATACTTAAAACTCAAGAATTTAACAGGCACGCTAGTAGAGCAGGCAACATCTATAGGTGAAAGGACCAAATATGGAGTCAGATATTATTTCAAACTTGACTCTGCCACCCATTAGCTGTTTGAGTTTAGGCAACTTACCTAACCTCTCTGCCTCAATTTTATGCTCCATTTCATCATATGACTCATTGAGTTGCTTTGAAGATTAAATGCATGATATAAAAGATACTTTATTAAGCATAAAAAATGAGGATGATTATTATAATGTACACATAGGAAGACAGCCCTAGAGACTTTGACCAGTCAACAAGGATAGTTCTCTGAGGTTGATTCCAGTGTCCTGGGGCCCAGTGCTATGTCACAAGGGGAAGGAAAACCATCTTTGTGCACAATGCTAGGATCTCCATGTGCAGGAGATTGTTCAAGTCCTGCTTGCAATCAGATCCATTCTTATGCTTCTCCCCTATCTATAACATGAGGCAAAACTCTGCAAACTGTATTAGTGAAGTCCTTGCCAATGGGCTTTTCCTAGGTTCAGTCAATTGGAGGCAAAACAGGGAGGATGAAAGGAGGGAGAGAGAGAAGTCAGGATATTTCTCACCTCTCCTCTTGCCTTTAGGTAGTCTCCAGCAGAAGCTGCCTCTCGTCCAGCTTCCAGCAGTCACCCCCTCAACCCATGATCTGCACTCCTGCTAGGCAGCCTCACCAGTGACTCCAGGTCCTGGTTGGCTCCCTTAGGAATGGCCATCCTCCAAGGCTCCAGCACTCAAGCCAGGGCTCCTGACACCTGCTAATCCTAGGACGCCTTACCTTTCTTGGTTTGCCCCTTTGGACCTTCTAGCACTTTGTGACCAATTTTTAAATCTTCCACTTCTTTGAACCATCCCTCATGGATTCTGTCTTCAACAAAACCTTCACAAATATACCCTTGAAAACTCTAGGAGGATAATATTTTTCCTACTTACCTTTTAATTAACTTAGTATTAGAGAAGCTAAACTATGAATTTGAAATTACAAAACTGTGCATCTGAACTGAATCCAAGCTTAGACTTCTAGGTCATTCTATGCTTTTTTCCACCAAACCATTTCCCTTTGATTCTTTGGATAATGTGAGGTTGCCAATCTCTAAATGCTGGATAAATCCATGTCTACGGTTATTGAAAAAAAAAAAAACTGCTGGTTTTGTTTCAAGCTTTTCTTGGTGCTGATAGCAGATGTTCTATGTTCAAGATAAAAATTTGCTTTTAAAAGGCCAACAGTGATAGAATTTAAAAAAAAAAAAAACGTTGAGGATTAAACAGACTATGAGACCCTAGGCAACACACCTGTCCTTTTTTGTCCTAGTTTTTTCTTGTTTTAAAAGAAGGTTTTGAACTTAAAATTCAACATTCTGATTCTGGAATTCTAATTGGTTTAATAGTGATTTTTGCTTTACATGACAATGAGATTTGATACCCATATTGGAATTTTTTTCTTTCTTTTTTTTGGCAGGCAAAATCCCTAAATTAGAGTGAATAGATGAAGTCACTGGCATGCCACTCCTGAAGGGTTTTTGGAGTCCGAATTAGAATGTGCAAAGGGAGTTTTGGCAGAATACCTCAGAAAGGTGACCAAACCTGGACGTGAGTTTAGGTGCCAATAGCGATGCCATGCTGGCTGTGCATGCTGTGTCATTTCAGACATGTCTCGGCCTGGCATAGCTTGCTTTTGTAAGGCACCTCTTCCTCTGAATGCCACGGGAATCACTGATTTACTTTCCAGAAATCCCTTTTTTACTTCTTGTGCTGAGATGCTCCACCTGCCTCCTCTAACCTCCTGTGATGGAGATACGATAAAGGGAAATGGTGTTCCTGGTGCATATGCCAAAGCCTTCTTCAAAATGCTGTAGTCCATGTCCCATCTGCAGCTCAACCTTTCTATTAGCTATACTCATTAATGTTTATTGAATATTGAAAAACTGCTGATAAAGAAGTGGAATTAGTCACCCATCAGTAGACTAAAACTCTGAGTAAATAGACATGAGGCACACATCTAATCTTTGCAGAGAAAGGGATCCCCACTTAGAGATGAATGAAGTTTAAAGATTTGATCAAGGGCAGCTGCTAATGGGTGCCATGTCCAATTCTCCAAACTGCACCTTCCACCTATATCCAGTACAGAAACAAGAGACTAAAAGAGAAGCAGGTCTAACCAAGGCCAACATATAACAGTTCTAGGGCTACCATTCATTCACTTGGCAGTCTACTGCTATGGTATGAATGTTTGTGTTCCTCCTAAATTCTTATGTTGAAATCCTAACTCCCAAAGTGATGATATTGGGGAGTGGGAGAATTGAGAGGTGATTAAGTTATGGGGGTGGAGCTCCCATGAATGGGCTTTAGTGCCTTTATGAAAGACATTCCAGAGATTCTCTACCTCTCTGCTAAAAGACAGCCTGTGTGAGCCAGAAACCAGGTCCTACCCAAAAAGTGAATCTGTGGGGCCTTGGTCTTGCACTTTCCAATCTCTAGAATTACAAGAATAAATTTCTGCTGTTTATAAACCACCCAGTCTACGGCATTTTGCTTAGTCAAATAGATGAAGATATCTACACCAAAATCACTGCCCAGATGTTTGCAATGTTGCAAAATTAGTCCTCTATCAAGGAATTCCAGTTTCTCTTTCTCCAAAGTCCTCTTTATTTGCACCCCTATCATAAACTTTGAGTCTCAAAAGACTTCTTTTATCAAGTAGACTAAATTTTTAAGATGCAAGTAAATTATTTTCTATTATTTTAAGTGAATCAAAATACACTGAAACATTCATCAACATTTTGATGAGCAGGAGATACCAAGTTAACTATTTTGAATTGATTTCATTCCAGGAAAATACACATGGATTTGACATTTGAGTTAGCACATGCAACCTTAAAACAAGGATTTCTTTTCCTATTGGCTTTCTGACACATTCAAAGCAACTAAAGAAGCCCCCTGCTACCCCTGCTAATGTAGCCCTACTGTCTACATTAGCCTTTGCAGACAGTAGTCTACAAGATCCTGCTTTAAGAACTGCAGATTTCACCATACCAGAATAACACGGCTAGTTGATTGTTTATTGAGTTTGAAATTAGTTAAAGGGGAAAGAAAAGAAAAACAGAAATCAAAGTCTTTGTAGAAAATCCCACATACTCGAAAAGACTTTCTATGTTTTAATTAGATTTAACAGGAACAGAATAGAATGAAAAGTAGAGAAATACCGACAATTTTGCTTTCTTCTTTGTTAGTCAAAAAGGACCAAGTGAAGGGAAATGGAATTATAATGCATTTTATCTGCTATGTGCCAGGAAATGTAAAAGGATAATTATCACAAGCATTTCCCTTGTTTAATAAAAAAGGAAACAGAAGTTCATCCAGCTAAATAAATTGCCACATATCTAGTAAGTAATAAAGCCCAGGATTTGAATTCAAGATTTCCAGACATAAAGTCTACGTGCATTTTTACTTTATTATGCCGTTCTACCTCCCCAAGAGGAAAATAATTCAATGAGCAATTTCCAAGCTCTGTGTGGGCAGTCATTTTCACTCATTCAACAAACATTTATTGAGCCTCTAGTATATCCCGGGCATTGTGCCCATCATCTGCTAGTTCATGTGCTAATGGGAAAAGCAGGCTCACAGGGCAACTCATGGGAACACAGTGAAGGTGGGAACAAACCGATGTAGCCCTGCAAAACACACAGCTGCCATAGATCTTTTTTATTTTTTCTCCCAATAAAGGTTATCTTAGTATTCCCAGGTCTATAAGAAGGGACGGCTAAGGCCTCAGGCATATTCAAGTTTAGCCAAAGGATAACACTTGAGACATATCAACACAGGCAAAGATTCCTCTCCTTCTAACATATTATAAAACATGGGGCATGTAAACTTGCCCCATCAAGGGAGCTGGTGTAATTGGTGAACCTTCTCTTGTAGCATTTAAGGTGTTATCTCTATAAATACGGTGCATTTTGCTTTAATAAAAAATGAATTTTCCAGAACAGTGACAGTATTGACCTTACATATTATCCAAATAGAAATTGTAATGAAACAAGTCGAACAGTGAGTAGTTATAATAGATATGCAAATATTGGTCTTTTCTTAAAGGTCTTTCGGCCTACTCACACGTGTCTCTTCTGGGTCTGGGAGGGTGGACTCAGCCTGCATTTTTAATCTAGGAGGACATGGAAAAGGAAAACGAAAGAGGAGGAGGGGAAGTGTGGCAAACAATCATAGAAGGAGGAGTCCAGGAAGACTGTCCTTGAGTCCATAGCTTTGAAAATATTTTGGCATAACTACTGTACATTCAGATGTGTGTATGTTTTTTTCCTCCACACAACAGCTTGTGATATAGCTATGGCCATTGCTGTGCTATAGGGGAGATGACCAAGGCTCAGAAGGTGGGTGACGTGTCCAAATTCATACAGCTGGAAAATAGCATCATTAGACTGAGAGCTCTGATCTTCCTAACCTTAAGTTGGCTGGCTTGCTTTTTTAGCTAAAACTCATCTGGGCAAAGTTGAGTTATAGTAGTCAGACAAAATCTATTCATGCATTTTCTGAATAACTCAATGGGTAGCTATTGAATGTTGGAACATTTTCTGTATGCTATTCTAGGTATTATAAGAAATTAAAAAGTAACTAAGAAGTGATTTCTGATGTAGAGAGGTCACAGCTTGGTTTGGGAGATGTTGTAGAGACTCCAAAGACTTAAAAAATGAAAAGGAGGGAAGCAGATGCACAACTTGATTCTCCTTCATACAACACTACAAAAAACCTTCATCCAAACTCACTGGCCAGTGTCCATCTGTAAAGAGGTATGGTCCCACTGCAGAGTTTTCATGCAGCAGCTAGTGTGGATTAGAAAGGCGTACTGTTCAATGCTTAATGATCTCTAGCTAGACTGTACATTTCGTGGCCTTCCAGTGGAAATGGGTAGCTGATTTCTTTCTTTCTTTCCTCTTTCTTTCTTTCTCTCTTTCTCTCTCTCTCTCTCTCTCTCTCTCTCTTTCTTTCATACCAGGGATTTAACTCAGGGGTACTCGACCACTGAGCCACATCCTCAGCCCTATTTTGTGTTTTATGTAGAGACAGGGTCTCACTGAGTTGCTTAGCGCCTCACATTGCTGAGGCTGGCTTTGAACTCGTGATTCTCCTGTCTCAGCCTCCCAAAGTGCTGAGATTACAGCAGTCATGTGCCACCCCACCCAGCTGGGTAGCTCATTTCTTGACCAGATGATTGAACTTGGTGAGATGCAACCATGGAAGTTCTATTTTTCTCTCATTTCTATCTTCTCTGAATCTCACACGAATCTGTCCCCTAACAATGTGTCTGGCAGACCTCCCAGCCTTGTCACTTTCATGAATAAAAATGTCCAGTCCAGACTGGATGGGTTTAAAAATTTAATCTTGTCCAGTTGAATGCTCATTTCTTCCTCTCACTCTTGCCTTGGCAGGCCCAGGTATGAGCCTCCTAGGCAAGAAGAGAGACATTTTCTCTGTCCCTTATTCCCTTCCTCCTCTGGGAAGGCAGAATACAAAGAGAGGTGATAAAATGAGCTAAGAATCTCTTATTGCAGCTCTTTCCCTTATTTCTCATCAAGCTCTAGTTGACATTCATACCTCCTTGCTATAAGAAACCAAAGGATACCTTTAACATAGTCATGCAAAGTTTTAAGAAGCCTTACTCAGATCCAGGCCTGGATCAGAACAGTCAGTCCACTGGATTAATAGACAACTCACCTGAAACTAAGATGCCAGTCTTCCCTTCTCCAAATCAACCCAATCTCTATAAGGAATACTCCTGTAAAGCCCTCACTTAGCTGGAGGGAATTACCACTGGGGAGAGGAAGGAAAAGTCAATCTTCTTCCCAAGCCAACAACCTCTGACCTGGCCATCCTCCTCTTTCCTCAGCTGTGTGTTTACACATCTCTGAGCACAGAGGTGGAGGAAGCTGCAGACAGCTGGGGGCTCCAGGGTCTGCCTTCATCTGATTGGTTCTTTATTTCCCTATGTACTCAGTTTGGTGTTCTAATTGTATTTTAGTCAGCTTTTTTTCCTCCTATGACTGAAAGACCCAACCAGAACAATTGTAGAGAAAGAAAAATTTCTCTGGGGGCTCACAGTTTCAGAGGTCTCAGTCTATGGACAGCAGCCTCCATTCCTTAGGGCTCAGGGTAAGGCAGGGCATCAGAGCAGAAGAGTGTGGTAGAGGGAAGTGGCTCACATGATGATCAGAGAGCAGAGAGAGACTCACCAGACACAAAATATGTACTCCAAAGGCACCCCCTCCTTGCAATGCCCCAATGCCCCACCTCCTCCAGCCACGCTCTACCCACTTTCAGTCACCACTCAGTTAATCCCATCAGGCAATTTGTGCACTGATTGGATTTAGGTTCTCCTGGTCCAGTCTATTTTCCTGGGGACCTCTTTGCATTATCTCACATGAGCTTTTGTGAGACACCTCACATCCAAATCATAACAAGATGTCAAACAGAAAATTTGTATTTGACAATCTACTTGTAAATTGATAGTGTTGGCCTATATATTATCTGAAATTGGCAGGAATCATGTCTTTGCACTATACCACTATACATGGCATAAACAGACTTTGTCTGCCACAAGGAGTTTAAATTCTACGAAAGATAAAAATATATGCATGTATAAGTAACAACAAACAAGACAAACCAGTAATGCATACTACAAAGATTATTATCATAGGAAGCAGAAAGCAAATTTAGATTACACAACCAGGGAAGGCTATCCTAAAGAGGTAACATTTGAGTTGTAATTTGAATGACAAAGAAAGAACCAGCATCTTAGATCAGAAGGAACAGTCCAAGCAGTGAGAATAGCTCATACAAAGCACCTGGGGTGAAGGCCCTGAAGGTGGAGCAAAGTATAAATGAACATCTAGGTCAAGAAGGTAAGTAGATCCCATGGGAATGTTTCCCTAAAGAGCATCATATTCAAAATGAAATATGAAACTAAA
Source organism: Geosciurus inauris (assembly GCA_004024805.1). Taxonomy (NCBI): domain Eukaryota; kingdom Metazoa; phylum Chordata; class Mammalia; order Rodentia; family Sciuridae; genus Geosciurus; species Geosciurus inauris. Next base: position 7,240 of record PVHX01016956.1, on the reverse strand, counting down.
GGAATATTTTAGGCAGGGAAATGATAGGATGCATGTTTTAAAAAGATTTCTTGAGCAGCTTCTTAGCAAATGGATTGTATGAGGCCAAAGTGGAAGTGAATAGTGATTTGAACAAAAAACGATGGGTGGCGTCAGCTAGGAATCTAACAACAAGAATAGAGAATGGGAGAGCACGTGGGCTTAGAGGAATGAAACACAGGACTTGCTGGTAAACTCAAGGCTACAGTGAGGAAGAGAGAAATAAAAAATAACACGTACATTTTTGGCTTGAGGTAGTGCCATGGGAACAGGAAAAACAGAAGGAAGTTTAGAAAGTCAAGAATTATCTTTTAGTCATATAAAATTTGAGATGACCTATTGATTTCCACATGAGAAAGACCATTAGGTAATGGGAATATAGATATCTGAATCGAAAGTTCCTGAGACTATCAGAGTTAAGCATATTCAGGAGTGTTTAGATGGCTTATGAAGCTTGTTAGAGAGGATAAGATTCTTCTAAAACAGTACATTAATAAGCATTTGATTCACCTGGGAATCTTGTTAAAATGTAGATCCTGGTGGACCTAGGTGGGAGGCTGATACTGGGCGTATCTAATGCCCACCTGGTGACACAGCTGCCACTGGTCTGTAGGCCTCATTCTGCATGCCATGTGTTAAGGGGGGATGAGTCTAGACAGCGAAGATGGCGCAGGACAGGCACCTGTGAAACCCAACCTCTATAGCAGCAAAGGATGAACCAGTAATGGAGATGGCCCTCCTTCCCTCAATTCCTCCCAGCCTCCCTTCCGGCCACCATAAACATTTGTGAGTCCAATTAGGTGTCAGGAGCCCTGTTCAAAGGTTTTCTGTGTTCCTCTGTTGACTGAAGGTTGCCAAACCTTAATTCAGTCTTTTATTCTGCAGGTAAACTTCCCACTCCCTGCTGTGAAGACCTTTCTACTGAACTCAAAGGCTGTTTACTTGTTTCTAGAAATATCCAGATTAGAAATTTAAGAATGTAAACACCTGTTTGGTAGGACCCCTCAGGAGCCTTAACTACCTTAACTACCTCTATGCAGATGGTGTAAGGGGAGCAGGAAGATATGGGGATAGGATGGTTGGGCTAAACTTGACCTTGGGGATGAACACAGCTAGGGATTTAGAAGTTCAACCATTTTCCAAATGCCACCAAGTATACAGTAGTCCCTTCTAATTTCAGGGAGGAAACAAGGATTGTTTCCTCCAAAGCCAGGTGTTATATCCTAACAGAACAAATTCTGACTGTGCTTGACAAGGGAAAAATAATGAAAGAAAGAAGGAACACAAGGGAAACAGCACCGCCTCCAGCATCTAGTTAAGGGGAAACAAGGCAGACTGAACAGACGTACCCAAGAGCAAACAAGTCAATTAGACAACCATGTCTCCCAAGCAGTCCTGTCCCCCTCTAGCCCAGCTACTAAACTGCATCTTGCTTACTCCTCAGCTCAAAGACAGAGAGGAAACAGAAGGTGGGGATGCAGCCTGGATTTATGTTTGAAGAAAACGATGGTGATAAAAGACAGAGCTTTGAAAAGCAATCAGAGCTGCCAGCATCCCAACTGAGAACTGTTTAAAATAGCACCATCAAATAACAGCCGCGTAGATACAAGTCAAAGCTTAAGATCCCCTTTGGACATGATTTCCAGAATGCCAGAATAATATGGCTCTGCTTCTTTTTCTTTACTCTCTGTGTCTCTGTCTCTCTCTCTTTTACACACACACACACACACACACAGATGCTATAACCTAGGATAGGTCTGAAAAGAGGACAGTGAGCATGAGATCTAGGATTTGGCCAAACACTGGGTAGAGTAAGGAGAGAAGAAGATATATCATTTCATTAGCCTGTGATCCCATTCTTTCATTTTTAATAACATTAATGTCTTGCCCATGTGGAAGACTTCCTGCAGTAGAAAGCAATTCCACACTCATGATCCTATGTAGGCCTTTATGCCATACCTGTGAGGGCCATCCAAAATATTACCCCTCTTGTTTTCATATAGAAAGAAACAAATACCCAGAGATACAAGGAGATTTTTCTAAAATTACTTTTAGAATTTTGCAAAATTTTGAAAAACTTTAGTCAAATCTAGCATATAAACTAAGGGCTTTGAAGCTCACGTTTAGAGTTCTTTTCACTGTTACGTTCACTATCAACTTTGGTTTGGAGATGTGAAGAGCAACAGCTTTATCACCAGGATATGGCCAAGCCTGGCCATGGGCTCCTCCAACGTGTGCTGAGTTCTCCACTGTGGGGCTTTTCCTTAGTCCACCAAGTCAATTCAGTGAGTCTGTTACTCAGTGTTGATATGCCAGAACTGTGCCAGCCCCCACAGAGGATGCAAAGAAACCTCAGATGCATCCAGCACCCAGCATGCTTCAGTAGTTAGCACATGGTGACTCATGGAAGGAGGGTGAGAGGAGTTAAGACACAGGCAGAGAGGGGTAATAATTATTTCATACAAATACTATTTCTTGTGCTCCTGGCTCAGTGCTGGCACTGAGAAGATAGTGATGGTGATGATGAAGATGGAGGTGAGTATGACCATGATACTGAAAGAGCACACGTTTAGAAGCTGAACTGACTTAAGGTCAAACCCAGCTTCACCTCATAATAGCTGAGGGATTTTCAGCAAGGTGATGCCTCTTTCCTTGAGAGTCAGCTTACTTACATCCATATTTACTGCCTTGCTTGTACTTACTGAGTTGTTTCCCTCAAGTGTTCAAGTTGAACACCTGTCCTACACTCGCCATGGTGCTCCATGCTGAGTACACAGAGATAAGGAAGTCTCTGTCCCAGCCTTTGAGAAGGTCATGCTCCAGACAAGACAGAGCTAGATTCCAGTACTTACCTACAAAATGGCCAGTATGCCCAGTGTGTCCTGAGAGCATGGAGGAAGGTGTGGTTAGTCCTGTGAGGATTCAGGGAAGGCTCCAGGGTGGGGAGGCACTTGAGGTGAGACACACAAAATTTTTACAGGAAGAGCAAACGATGGCAAAGGTAAAGGCTCTGGAACTTGAAATCATGGCTGACTGCGGGAACAGCAAGCTGCTGACTATAAAACTTGTTTGTGGATGCGAAGGCATTCTGCAAGCCATAAAGCACCATCTCTGTACACTTAAGGGCATGTTACATTTGTATGGATCCATGACCGGTGTGAAGCATGGAGACTAAGTCCTGTCTTGCAGCCTTTTCATCTTTATGTCTGCCATTAGCCTGCTTTCTGCTGCAGTGTGGAAAAATACAGCCTTCCCTGCACAGCCATGGAGCAAAGACAGAAAACATAAGATTGTGAAAAGGATGTAGAAGAATCATTCAGAGACACACTGCAAGAAGGCAGGCTATGAGCTGGGCACAGTGGCGCAAGCCTGTAATCCCAGCACTTCAGGAGGCTGAGATAGGAGAATCGCGGGTTCAAAGCCAGCCTCAGCAATGATGAGGTGCTAAGCACCTCAGTGAGACTCTGTCTCTACATAAAATACAAAATAGGGCTGGGGATGTGGCTCAGTGGTCGAGTGCCCCTGAATTCAATCCTGGTACCAAAAAAAAAAAAAGGCAGCCTATGCAAGTCACCAACAAGAACCATCCAGGGTATTTGCAAAAAGTCAAATGCTGTGCTAACAAGACAGCTTTAGGCTCAGACTTATCATGGCTTGTTATATAATAAAAAATAATACACATGCTTTATAGAATATTTGGAAATACAACAAAATAAAAAGAACACTAAACAATCTCATCACTTAGGTAAATAACTTGGAAATTTTTTACTTTTCATTTTTACAACAAACAGGAATTTTTCTAAATATATTGTTTTGTAACCAACCTTTTGTCAACCGAAACTATTTTGTTAACATTTTCTCCATTATTATGGTTTGGATCTGAAATGTTATCCAAAGGCTTATGTGTTGAGGCGTTGGTCCCCAGAGCAAGAGTGTTCAGAGGTGGCACTCTTGGTAGATGATTGGATTATGAAAGCTCTGTCCTTGTTTTAGTTCAGCTTTTTCACTGCTGTGACCAAAAGACCTGAGAACAATTAGAGGAGGAAATATTTATTTTGGAGGCTCACAGTTTCAGAGGTTTCAGTCCATAGATGGCCAACTTCATTCCTCAGCCAGAGGCAAGATTGTACATCATGGCAGAAGAGAGCAGCTGGATGCTTTGCTTCAGGAAGCAGAGTGCTCCATGCAACAAGGATAAAATATATACCCTAAAGGCATGCCCCAGGGACCCACCTCCTCCAGCCATACCCCACTTTCCTCCAGTTACCATCCAGTTAATCCCTATCCAGGGATTAATGCATTGATTTGGTCAAGACTCTTATAACCCAATCATTTCAGCTCTGAACTGTCTTGCATTTTCTCACACATGAGTTTTCAGAGGACACCCAGTATCCAAACCATAACAGCCCTCGTCGGTGGATTCATCTATTCATGGCATCCATTGTTGGCATTATTAGAAGGTGATGGGAAGTGTAGGAGGTAGGGCCTGATTAGAAGTATATGTCATTGGAGGAACATACCTTTGGAAGGGTATATCTAGTCCCCTGCCCCATTTCTCCCTCTCTCTCTGCTTTCTGGCTGTCATAAGGTCAGGCATTTTCCTCTGCCACTTCCTTCTGCCATGATATTTCCATCTTGGAGCCAGCCAACCATGGACTGAAACCTCTGAGACCATCAGCCGAAATAAATCTTTCTAAAATTGTTTGTCTTAGGTATTTTGTCCCCAGTGATGAAAAGCTGACTCTACACCCATGTTGTAAAATTCCTCTACAACATGTTTTTTAAAATTTCGAAATATTTCAAATCCAAAAACTGATTTAGAAAATAACGTACTATGCCCCACATACCCACCGCCCAGTCTAGAACTGGATGGTTTAGACACTGAAGCCCGAATGTTCATCCTGATTGCTGAGCCTGTTGAGCTATAAGGAGGCACTGTAGTCCCCTCTAATACACCACAGCTCAGCTCTTAGTCTTGCCTTCTGCATCTGCCTGCCTCCTCAATATCAGAAGGCTCCTACCCTGGCACAGTCAAAGTGTATTGTCAGAGAGAAAATAGTTCTATGGCTCACTCCACAAAGCTAGGTATAGGGGAATCCCCACTATGTGCTTTCTGCTCTTCTACAGATTGGACCATTAACAAAAAGCTCTCATTGTGCTGTAAACACCCAGCATAGTGCTACAGTACACACACTTGTTTGTACTTCTGTTGGACTGTTTTCTTTTTTGTTGGGGAAGGTGGACAGGGACCTAGACCCTCTTGTCTATCCCAGTACTTATGATGGCTGGCATATGAAGAAAGGGTGTCAGACATGTTCTGGCTGTGGGCCTGACTTCTAAAAATCAGACTCTGGCTTTTGATCTCAGCTCTGTAACATACTATCTTACTCTCTAAGGCTTAGATATTTCATTGATAAAATGAGGAGATTCCTATCCTACCTGCCTTCTCTGCTATTCTCAATCTTTGAGGCTAACATCCCCATTCTTGTGGCTCCTTCATTGGGATCTAAAATGTCTACCTCAAAAACACACCCCTGTATGATAGTCATAAATCTGCACAGTGTTGAATAGCCTCATCCTGGTCTCCATGGAGACTAAGTGAGATTTGGTGTCTAAATTCTCTAGACCCCCAATCATAGCTTATTGGTTCAAAGGTGGCATCTGAGCTTAGCTAGGTTAATAATTCTCTTCTCTGGGGTTTTGAAAACTTAAACTCAGAATACCAAGGTTGACGCCTCCTCATGGTAAATGCTCAAACCTGTAAAACTCAAGAAGTTTCCCATTATGTCTCTGCTGTGGTTTAGATATAGTTTGAGTTTGTTCCCCAAGAGTTCTTGTTTGGACACTTGGTCCTCAGTCTACTGATTTTAAGAGCTGGGACCTAGGTCTCTAGGTCATTGAGGCTAGGCCCTCATTTAGGTAATTCTTGTGGGATCCCTGAGTTAGTTCATGTGAAAGAGTTGTTATGAAAGACAAGCCCCTCCATAGACCACTATCTGGCTTTCTCTCTCATAATGCAATCCACATACAGTCTGACCACCATGACAACATCTGCCATAGGCTTTCGCCAGAGCCAAGTGGAAGCAAGTACCAAACCTCTCTGTTACCCAGCCTCTGGCATTTCATGCAGGAATTTAAAAAAAAAAAAAAAACCTGCCTTTTAAGAAAAGTGAAATAGGAGGCATCAAAATACCCGACCTTAAATTATACTATAGAGCTATAGTAACAAAAACAGCATGGTATTGGCATCAAAACAGACATGAAGACCAATGAAACAGAAAACACCGAGATAAACCCACATAGTTATCTCATACTAGACAAAGACACCATAAACATACATTGGAGAAAAGAGAGCCTGTTCAACAATTCATGCTGGAAAAACTGCAAATTCATATGTAGCAGAATGAAATTGAACTCCTATCATTTACCCTACACAAAACTCAACTCAAAGTAGATCAAGGACCTAGGCATTCAACCAGAATGACCCTGTACCTACTAGAATGTACACTAACTCTCCATTATGTTGGTTTAGGAACTGACTTCCTCAACAAGTGTAAGAAGTAAAAAGTGTAAGAAGTAAAATCAAGAATCAATAAATGGCATGGTTCAAACTAAAAAGCTTCACAGCAGAGGAAATTATCAAGAATGTGAAGACAAAGTTTTCAGAATGAGAGAAAATCTTTACCACCTATACCTCAGATAAAGTATTAATCTCCAGGACATACAAAAAACAAAAAATAAAAAACAAATAACCCAATCAACAAATGGGCAAAGGAACTAAATAGGCATTTTACAGAAGAAGAGACATGATCACTCAACAAATATATGAAAAAATGTTCATTATCTCTAGCAATTAGAGAAATGCAAATTAAAACTACACTGAAATTCCATCTAAGTCAGAATGGCAATTATCAAGAATACTAATAACAGTAAATGTTGGCAAGAATGCAGGGAAAAGTTACAGTTATACATTGCTGGTGGGACTGCAAATTAGTGCAGAATTTTCTGAGAATCCTCAGAAAACTTGGAATGGAACCACTATCTGACCCAGCTATCCCACTCCTTGGTCCATACCCAAAGAACTTGAAATCAGCATATTACAGTGACATAGCCACATCAATATTTATAGAAGCTCAATTTACAATAGCCAAGCTATGGAACCAACTTAGGTGCCCTTCAACAGACGAATGAATAAAGCAAATGTGGTATTCCACACAATGGA
>PVHX01016955.1:0-41546 GCA_004024805.1 Geosciurus inauris | reverse complement strand
TGCTGCTGAAGTCACTCTGCTTGTGGCTATGGCTGCTGGCTGGTGGCCCTGCTTACACGCGCAAGTGAAATTCCTGCCCGGGTAGCTGTATGATGATATCCAGAAGCTGGCTGGGAGATGGTATTTCCACAACTTCAACCTCTGGCTCTGGAGAGACTGACCACAGCGTCCGTCTAGGCCGCCATCTTGGAACCGCCCCGATTTCAATTTTTTAAAATATTTATTAAGACTTATTTTGTGGCCTACCATATTGTCTATCATGAGTAATGTTTCTTGAACACTTGAGAAGATGTATATTCTGCAGTTGTGGGTGGAGGATATCATGTATTTCTGTTGGGTCAAATTGATTCATAGTATAATTCCATTCTTGTGCTTCCCTATTGATTTTTTTGGGGAGGGAGGTACCAGGGATTGAACTCAAGACATTCAACCACTGAGCCACATTCCCAGCCCTAATTTGTATTTTATTTAGAGACAGGGTCTCACTGAGTTGCTTTTGCTGAGGCTGGCTTTGAACTCACAATCTTCCTGCTTTAGTCTCTCAAGCCACTGGGATTACAGGCTTCAGCCACCGTGCCTGGTCTCCCTATTGATTTTTTCTTTTTTTCATATTTAATTTATTTATTTGTTCTATTTAGGTTTACATGATATCAGAGTGCAATTTGATTCATTGTACACAGATGGAGGATAACATTTCATTTCTCTGGTTGTAAGTGATATAGAATCACAACATACATGCAGTCATACATAAAGCTAGGGCTATGATGGCCATCATATTTCACCACCTTTACTGTCCCCATGCCCTCTCCCTACTTACACCCCTGTGAACAAAGTTCTTCCATTGTTCCCATGACCTTCCCCATATTATGGATCAGCATCCACTTATTAATGAGTACATTTGGCATTTGGTTTTCTGGGATGGATTACTTCACTTAGCATGATATTCTCCAACTCCAACCATTTACCTGCAAATGCCATTATTTTATTCTGTCTTATTGCTGAGTAATATTCCATTGTGTATATATACCACAGTTTCTTTGTCCATTCATCTATCAAAGGGCATCTAGGTTGGTTCCACAGTTTAACTATTGTGAATTGAGCTGCTATAAACATTGAAGTGGCTACGTCAGTATAGTATGCTGTTTTTAAGTCTTCTGAGTATAGACCAAGGAGTGGGGTAGCTGGGTCAAATGGTGGTTCCATTCCAAGTTTTCTAAGGAATCTACATACTGCTTTCCAGATTGGTTGTAACAATTTGAAGTACCACCAGCAATGTATGAGCGTGCCATTTTCCCCACAACCTTGCCAACACTTATTATTGTTTGTATTCTTCATAATTGCCATTCTGATTGGTGTGGGATGAAATCTTAGGGTAGTTTTGATTTGCATTTCTCTGATTGCTAGAGATGTTGAACATTTTTTCATATGTCTGTTGATGGATTGTATATCTTCTTCTGTGAAGTTTGTGTTCAGTTCTTTGGCCCATTTATTGATTGGGTTGTTTGTTTTTTTGGTGTTAAGTTTTTTGAGTTCTTTATATGTCCTGGAGATGAGTGCTCTATCTGATGTGTGTGTGGCAAAGATTTGTTGCCAGAATGTCGGCTCTCTATTCACTTCATTGATTATTTCTTTTACTGAGAAGAAGCTTTTTAGTTTGAATCCATCCCACTTATTGATTCTTGATTTTACTTTTTGTGCTATAGGAGTCTTGTTAAGGAAGTGTGGTCCTAATCTGACATGATGAAGATTTGGGCCTATTTTTTCTTCTATTAGGCATTGGGTCTCTGGTCTGATTCCCAGGTCCTTGATCCACTTGAAGTTGAATTTTGTGCATGGTGAGAGATAGGGGTTTCATTTCATTTTGCTGCATATGGATTTCCAGTTTTCCCAGCACCATTTGTTGAAGAGGCTATCTTTCCTCCAGTGTACATGTTTGGCTCCTTTGTCTAGTATAAGGTAACTGTATTTAAGTGGGTGCATCTCTGTGTCTTCTATTCTATACCATTGTCTACATGTCTATTTTGGTGCCAGTACCATGCCATTTTTGTTACTATAGCATTGTAGTATAATTTAAGGTCTGGTATTGTGATGTCTTCTGCTTCATTCTTCTTGCTAAGGATTGCTTTGGCTATTCTGGGTCTCTTATTCTTCCAAATTAATTTCATGATTGCCTTTTAAGGAATGACATTGGGATTTTAATTGGAATTGCATTGAATTTAGATAGCGCTTTGGGTAGTATGGCTATTTTGATAATATTGATTCTGCCTATCAAGCATGGGAGATTTTTTCATCTTCTAAGGTCTTCTTCAATTTCTTTCTTCAGTGTCTTGTAGTTTGCATTGTAGAGGTCTTTCACCTCTTTTGTTAAATTGATTCCCAAATGCTTTATTTTATTTTATTTTTTTTGAGGCTATTGTGAATGGGATAGTTTTCCTAATTTCTCTTTCAGAGGGTTTATCACTGATGTATAGAAATGCAACTGATTTATGGGTATTGATTTTATATCCTGCTACTTTGCTGAAATCATTTATTAATTCTAGAAGTTTTCTGGTAGAATTTTTTGGGTCCTCTATGTATAGAATCATGTCGTCTGCAAATAATGATAGTTCGAGTTCTTCTTTTCCTATTCGTTGCTCTGGCTAGCATTTCAAGGACTATGTTGAATAGCAGTGGTGAAAGTGGGCATCCCTGTCTTGTTCCCGTTTTTACAGGGAATGCTTCTAATTTTTTTCCATTTAGGATGATGTTGGCCTTAGGTTTAGCATAGATAGCATTTACAAATTTGAGTTATGTTCCTAATATCCCAAGTTTTTCTAGCATTTTGAACATAAAAGGGTGCTGTATTTAGTCAAATGCTTTCTGTGCATTGATTGATAAAATCATATGACTCTTATCTTTAAGTCTATTGATGTGATGTATTACGTTAATTGATTTCCATATGTTGAACCAACCTTGCATGCCTGGAATGAACCCCACTTGGTCACGGTGCACTAATTTTTTGATATGCTTTTGTATGCCATTTGTCAGAATTTTATTGAGAATTTTTGCATCTATATTCATCAGGGATATTGGTCTGAAGTTTTCTTTCTTTGATGCGTCTCTCTCAGGTTTTGGAATCAGGGTGATACTTGCCTCATAGAATGAGTTTAGATGGGTTCCCTCTTTCTATTTCATGAAATAGTTTGAGAAGTATTGGTATTAATTCTTCTTTGAAGGTCTTGTAGAACTCAGCTGAGAATCCATCTGGACCTGGGCTTTTCTTGGTTGGCGGGCTCTTGATGGCATCTTCTATTTCCTTGCTTGAAATTGATCTGTTTAAGTTGTGTATGACCTCTTGGTTCAGTTTGGGTAAGTCATATGCCTCTAGAAATTTGCTGGTATCTTCAAGGTTTTCTATTTTACTGGACTATAAATTTTCAAAATAGTTTCTAATTATCCTCTGTATTTCAGTTAGTGTCTGTCATGATATTTTCTTTTTCATCATGAATTTTAGTAATTTGGGTTCTCTCCCTCTTTCTTTTCGCTAGGGTGGCCAAGGGTTTGTCAATTTTGTTTATTTTTTTAAAGAACCAGCTTTTTGTTTTGTCAATTTTTTGAGTTGTTTCTTTTGTTTCAAATTCATTGATTTCAGCCCTGATTTTGATTATTTCCTGTCTTCTACTTCTTTTGGTGTTGATTTGTTCTTCCTTTTCTAAGGCTTTGAGATGAAGGGTCAATTCATTTATTTGTTGATTTTTACTTCTTCTAATAAATGAGCTTAGTAAAATGAACTTTCCTCTTAGCACTGCCTTCATCGTATCCCAGAGATTTTGATATGTTGTATCAGAGTTTTCATTTGCCTCTAATACTTTTTTTATCTCTTCCTTGATGTCTTCTGTTATCCATGCATCACTCAATAGCATATTATTTAGTTTCCACGTGTTGGAGTAATTTCTATTTTTTAATCTGTTATTGATTTCTAATTTTGTTCCATTATGGTCAGATAGAATGCAGGGTAGTATCTCTATTTTTTGTATTTGCTAAGACTGGCTTTGTGACATAACATATGATCTATTTTGGAAAAGGATTCGTGTGCTGCTGAGAAAAAAGTGTATTTGCTCTTTGATTGATGGAACATTCTATATATGTCTGTTAAGTCTAAATTATTGATAGTTTCATTGAGATCTATCGTTTGTTTATTAAGTTTTTGTTTGGAAGATCTATCCAATGGTGAGAGAGCTGTGTTAAAGTCTCCAAGTATTATTGTGTTGTTGTCTATCTGATTCTTGTATTTGAGAAAATTTGTTTGATATACATAGTAGCTACATTATTTGGGGTATAGATATTTATGATTGTTATGTCTTATTGATGTATGATTCCCTTAAGAAGTATGAAATGACCTTCTTTATCTCTTTTCACCATCTTTGGCTTGAAGTCCACTTTATTTGATATGAGGATGGAAACTCCTGCTTGTTTGCGGGGTCCACATGAGTGATATGTTTTTTCCCAGCCTTTCACTTTCAGTCTGTGGATGTCTTTTCCTGTGAGATTAGTCTCTTGAAGACAGCATATTGTTGGGTTCTTTTTTTAAATCCAGTCTGTCAGTCTATGTCTTTTAATTGGTGCATTTAGGCCATTTACATTCAGGGTTATTATTGAAATATGGTTTGTAATCCCAGTCATTTTGGATTATTTGTGGGTTTTACCTTGAGTTGTTTTCTCTTTTGAATGGTCTTTCCTTTAGTGTAGTTCCTCTCTTTGTATATTTTTATTGTTGGTTATTATTTCCTCCTCATGAAATATTTTGCCAAGAATGCTGTGTAGTGCAGGCTTTCTTGCTGTGAATTCTTTTAACTTTTGTTTATCATGGAAGGTTTTTATTTCACCATCAAATCTGAAGCTCAAATTGACTGGATATAGGATTCTTGGTTGGCATCCATTTTCTTTCAGAGCTTGGAATATGTTGTTCCATGATCTCCTGTCTTTTAGTGTCTGGGTTGAAAAATCTGCTGAGATCCAAATTGATCTCCCCTTATATGTAATCTTGTTCCTCTCTCTTGTGGCGTTTAAAATTCTATCCTTATTCTGTATGTTAGGCATTTTCATTATAATGTGCCTTGGTGTAGATCTGTTGAAATTTTGTACATTTGGTGTCCTATAAGCCTCTTTTATTTGATTTTCCAATTTATTTTTTATGTATGGAAAATTTTCTGATATTATTTCATTGAAGAGATTGTGCATTCCTTTGGTTTGAAATTCTGTGCCTTCTTGTATCCTAATAAATCTTAGATCTGGTCTTTTGATGCTGTCCCATATTTCTTGTATGTTCTGTTTATAATTTTTTTTTACCATCTTTATCATATGGTCAAGTTTATTTTCAAGATTGTATATCTTGTCTTTATTATTCGAGGTTCTGTCTTCCAGGTGATCTAGTCTGCTGGTCATGCTTTCTATTAAGTTTTTTATTTGGTTTATTGTTTCCTTCGTTGCAAGAATTTCTGATTGGTTTTTTTTTCACGATCTCTAGCTCTTTCTTAAAGTAATCTTTTGCTACTTGTAATTGCTCTCATCTCTTTGTTAGAATGATCAATGGTTGCCTTTATTTGCTCTCCTATTTCTTTGTTGGATTGATCAATTTTTTGCCTGTAATTGCTTACTTATGTCATTCTTGAATTCACTGATCATTCTAATTATGTACATTCTGAATTCTTTCTCTGACATTTCATCAACTGTGTTGTCAATGGATTCTGTTACAGTGGTATCAAGGTTTATTTGGGGCCCTTTCTTTCCTTGTTTTCTCATGTTGATTTGTATCTTCCTTTCTTGCAATACTGATCTGAGGTATTGTGGCTTCTAGCCTATAATCTTGTATTGAGACTCCAGATTACCTTTGTCTCACCTTGGAGCTACTTCTGTTCTCCCAGTGTCCCCAGATGGGCACTCCTGCCACTAAAATTGGTGGTGGAGGTAGTGGACGTACCTCCCACAGCCAAGGCAGTGGGAGTAGCCTTGGCTGGACTCCTATGGCAGTCCTGAGGGCTTTTTTTCCCCTCTCTTGCACTCCTGTTGGTGAGCAGGGACTCTGGAGCAGAACTGGGGGCAGGCCCAGGTCTCATTTAGGCAGGGTCACAAGCAGGAGAGTCTGTGTACAACCCTTACTGTGGGTGGAGCTCCCCTGGGGCTGGAGGCTAACAGGCCCTTGTCTGCCTTCGGCTGGGCACCCCTGGCATTCCCTGAGGGTGGTTTTAGGCCTTCTCTCTTGCCTGTCCATAGGAACTCTTGAGCAGAGCTGGGGCGGATCCAGGCCTTACTTGGGTGGGGCCACATCGGGCTGGGGTCTCTGCAGCGACTCTTACCCTGAGTGTGGGCTCCTCTGTGACTAGCTGCTAGCAGTCTCTGGTCTTTCTTTGGATGGACACCCATGGAGTTTCCTGAGGCTTGCTTTGGGCCCTCTGTGGCTCTTGCTGGTCTGCAGGAACTCAGGAGCGGAGCAGGGGTGGGCCCAATCCTTACTTGGGTGGGGCCTCCTTGTGCTGGGATCTCTGTAGGGGATTCTTACCCTGGGTGTGTGTTCCCCTGTGGCTGGTAGCTATCAGTCTCTGGTCTCATTTTGGCTGGACACCCATGGAATTTCCTGAGGGCAGATTTGGGCCTTCTAGGGCAGGAGGCTCCTGCCAGTCAGCAGGAACTCTGGAGTGGAACTCTCCCTATTGTGTTCTTGTCCATTAATTCTGTTCATTTTTGACAGTGGGAAACCAAAAACTCCAACTAATATTATGAATGGTTTATTTCTTCCTCCAATTCTGTCAATGTTAGATTCATGTATTCTGGGCCTCTGGTATTTGGAGCATATATACTTAAAATTGTTATATGTTCTTGTTGAATTGACCTCTTTAATCAATGTGTTATGATCTTATGTTTCTCTTTTAAAAGTTTTTAAATCAATGTATAGTGTTCTTATATGTCTCTTATAATAGTTTTTGACTTAAAACCTATTTTTGTTGTGAGTATAGATACCTCAGTATCCTTTGGGTTATTATTTGCACAGAACATTTTTTTTCATTTGTTTCAATTATCATTTATTATTGATAAAGGAGAACTTCTGTTATTTTCTTATGTTTTCTTTGTGTCTTATAACTTTTTGTGTCCCTAGTTCCTCTAATTCTAGGCTCTTTTGTGTCTATTTGATCTTTTGCATAATGACAAATTTGATTCCCTTTTTATTTTTTTTTCTTCTGTGTGTACAGTCATGCCTTGCTTAAGAATGCATTTTGAGAAATGTACTATTAGAGATTTCACCATTGTGCAGACATCACAGCCTATTGCTCCTAGAGCTACAACAAACATAACTGTATTAAATCACATGCATGCACAAATGTACAATAATGATGCAATTGAGAGATGTGGTAAACCTGAGAATTTTGAGATTGCTGCCTTTATTATATGGCATACTAGTTTACAGAAAATATTTTCTTTTTTTATCATTGAAGAAGTATACACTTTAAAACAAAAAAGGTTTATTTTAACAAATGCATAAACAAGTAGTACAGACATGTATTATCATTATTGATATTATATCCTGTGCATAATTGTGTTATACTTTTACACAATTGGCAGCACAGTACATTTGTTTGCATTACAAAGACTATGAGGTCACAAGGTCACTAGGTAATAGGATTTTGTTTTCAGTTCCATTATAATTTTACGGGAACATTATCATCTAGGTGGTCTGCTGTTGGCCAAAATGTCATTATGGTACATGAGTATGTTTTATAGAAATTTTCCTTGTGGCTAATGTGAGGATTACATTTAACATCCTAAAATTAAACTGAGATAGTTAGAATTAATACCAATGTCATTTAATATAAAGTCTCTACTTCTTTATAGCTTCATATTGTTCCTTTTATGTTACTGATATCACAAATTTTGTCTTTATACATGCATGTCCAGAACCATAGAATTATAGTTCTTTTTAAGCTTCTGTATTTTAAATTTCATACACAATAAAAAGTAATTACAAACTCAAATTACATTAATATTCAGCTTCATACAGCTTATGTATTTACCTTTTCCAGAAATATATTTTCACATACATTCAAATTACTGTGTAGTCTTCTTTCATTTTAATTGGAAGTCCTCACACTTGCATCTCATGTGGGGCAGATTTATTGGTAATGCATTCCTTCAACTTTTTAAAATCTGGAATAATTAACTTCACTGTAATTTTAGAAGAATGGTTTTACCTGATGCAGAATTCTTGAATAATGTGTTTTTCTTCATGTACTTTGAGGCTTTTGGCTTCAATATTTTTGATGAGAAACCACCTGATAATTTTAATGATGATTCCTTATATTCTACAAGTCTCTTCTCCTGCTTCCTAAATTCTCTGTCTTTTGACATCTTGATTTTAGTGTTTCTCAGCGTGTGTCTCTTTTGGCTCATCTCTATGTAGTCTGTTAGCTTCTTGAATTTGTAGAACCATGTTTTTCATGAAATTTGGGAAGTTTGTCATCATTATTTATTCTTCCCTTTTCTCTCTCCTTCTTCTTGGAAACTTATAATTCATACGTTGGTCCACATCGGACCTTTGATGGCTTATTGTATATCTCTATTTGCTGACACTTGCCAGACATCTCTGTTTTCAAATGCTGTAGTGTCCATGAGCTGTGCCCACCATTTTTCTCACTAGTGTTCAGATTTTTGCAAAACAGAGATGAATGTCTTGTGTCTATTTTTCCAGGTATCTCAGGTATCTCTAGATAAATTACAACAGATATATCTAATAATTTTCAAATACAGTGTGTTCTATTCTCTCTGATTATAGGAAAGTGAGGAAGATCTCAGAACCAGGCCTGCTCAAGATCAAGATCCCTACTCTACTGAGGAGGGTAGGAACTTGAATAACAATGCCATAAAACTTTTCCTACTATTTTAAAGAGACTTTTTCTTGATTGGGGGTTTTCTCCTTCCTTTCCTCCTTCTCTTCCTTCCTTCCCTCCCTTCCTGCCTTTCTTCCTTCTTTCCTTTCTTTTGTACTGGTGATTGCACCCAGAGGTACTTTACTACTGAACTACATCCCTAGTTCCTCAGTCCTTTTATTTTATTTTATTTTGGTACTGAGAATTGAACCCAGGGGTACTTAAACACTGAATTGCATACCCAGACCATTTTATATTCTATTTTGAAACAGTCTAACTAAGTTGCTTAGGTTCTCTCTAAGTTATTGAAACTGCCTTTGAACTTAACTAATTTCCTGCCTTCACTTCCTTAGCTTGTGGGATTGCAGGCCTACACCATTGCCTGGTGTAGGGTTTTCTTGCTTGTTATAAACCTTTCATTCTAGAGGTCCTAAAAATTTGGTTCATACAATTTCTGTGTTTTATTGTTTTGTTGTTGTGAGGGAGTGAGTAAGAGCTTGGAAAATTTTGGTCTAACATTTTTCTGCTTCAAACATTTTCTTAAAATAAATCATGCTTCAACATATGGTGTAAACATATCAAGATCAACTCTTCTTGTATATACATTAAATATGTACCTAAATGAATCAGGCAAAAATTAAAACATAGACAAACCTTTTCATTGTGCTGTCTCCTCCCAGAAATGTCACATGTAAAACTTTAAAATAACTAATGAAAATGAATTATTAGAAAATGCAATAAAAAGACATGAAATATGAACCCCATTTTAAATTATCAGACTCAATGGACAATATTATGTTGTTGTATTGCTATAGAAATTTCTAAATATTTCTTCCCGATATTTATTGCTAACTAGTAGCCACAAGTTCTCAAACTGATATTGGTTGACCAGGCACATTTTGACTGGATTGGATTTATAAGGAACTGTCTACTGAATTAAAAAAAATTATAAGAATAAAGAAAAACATTAAAATAATTTTTTTTTTTTTACTAAACAAGATAGTAAAATTGCACATGAAATCAATCAACTGGAGGCACACAAATATTTGGAAAAATATTTGTCTCAAATATTTTGAAGTTAATCTCTACATTATAATTTATAAAGAGTTTATGCAAAAAGAGAAATCAGTAAGATCCTAAGAGTTCACTGAATGAAGAACTGAACCAAATATGGAATAGATATTGTCAATAAAAGTGGAAATATTCCATTTCCTTGGAAGAGAATAAAATGTTAATCACAGGAAAAACTGAGATGTATTTTTTTGCTACAAAATTATAAAAATATTCTCCCTTATAATTTAGAGATTTAGTACAAAATTTGAGTTGGTAGAGAATTATCTAATTGTTAATAGTAAGAATAGAACAACATGTGTGCACAAAACTTTAAATTTCTAAAATATTAGAATGCCCAAAAAATTTTGGCTGAAAGTGAAGGTGTATACCATAAGGGTAGCCAGAAACAAACTGTCAGGTATGAAGTTCTCCCTTCAATACATACTACCTATGACTTTGGGCAATTTACTAGTCTGCATATCTCTTTCCCTATCTGTAAAGCAGGGATAATAACAATTCTTATTTCACAGGGCAGTTGTGAGGAAGAAAGAGTGAATATATGTAAAACTGTGCTTGATCCATACAAAACACTCTACCTAAACTCTGGTAATTATGAAACATGTCCACTTATAAATATGACCAATGTGCAGTATTCAACAAAGTAGAGATCTGTAGTTTAGAGTTGCTATTAATTCATATATTTTTTTTTTCTGGAGACAACTTTTTAAATTAAAGTATAGTTGGCAAAGATTGTATATGTTTATGGCACACAGCATGTTTTTATATATGTATACATTGTGGTATGATTAAATCAAACTCATTAACATATTTTTCACCTTGTATACTTAGAAATTTTTGTTGTGAGAATATGAAATACCTACTGTTAGCAGTTTTCAAGTATACCATATGTTATTTTAAAAAATTCATTAATTTATTTATTCTAATTAGATATATATGACAGCAGAATGCATTTTGATTCATTGTACACAAATGCAGCACAACTTTTCATTACTCTGCATGTATGATGTACCTAGGGTAATAATGTCCATCTCACTCCACCATTGTTCTTGCCCCCATGACCCCTCACCTTGCCTCCCTCCCCTTTGCCCAATCAAATTTCCTTCATTCTCCCCAGACCCCATTATGGATCAGCATCCACTTATCAGACAGAACATTCATTCTTTGGTATTTTGGGATTGGCTTACTTCGCTTAGCATGATATTCTCCAACTTCATCCATTTACCTGCAAATGCCATAATTTTATTCTGTCTTATTGCTGAGTAATATTCCATTGTGTATATATACCATGATTTCTTTATCCATTCATCTATTGAAGGGTATCTAAGTTGATTCTACAGTTTAGCTCTTGTAAATTGTGCAGATATAAACACTGAAGTGGCTGCATCACTGTAGTATACTGTTTTTAAGTCCTTGAGGGTATAGACTGAACAGTGGGATGACTGGGTCAAATGGTGGTTCCATTCCAAGTGTTCTGAAGAATCTCCATACTGCTTTCCAGATTGGTTGTAGTCCCGCCAGTAATGTATGAGTGTGCCTTTCCCCCTACATCCTTGCCAATACTTATTGTTGCTTGTATTCTTGATAACTGCCATTCTGAGTGGAGTGAGATGAAATTTTAGAGTAGTTTTGATTTGCATTTCTCTAAGTACTAGAGATGTTGAACTTTTTCTCACATATTTATTGATCAATTGTATATCTTCTGTGAAGTGTCTGTTCAGCTCCTTAGCTCATTTATTTATGGAGTTGTTTGTTTTATTGGTGGTTTTTTTTTGAGTTCTTTATATATCCTAGAGATTAGTGCTCTATCTGAACATGTGTGTGGAAAAAATTTTTTTCCAAATGTAGGCTCTCTTTTTACCTCACTGATTGTTTCTTTTGCTAAGAAGAAGCTTTTTAGTTTGAACCCATCCCATTTTTTGATTCTTGATTTAATTTCTTGCACTTTAGGAGACTTGTTAAGAAAGGTGGGGCCTAATCCAACATGATAGAATATTTGGACCTACTTTTTCTTCTATTAGGTGTAGGATCTCCGGTCTTATTCCTAGGTCTTTAACCACTTTGAGTTGAATTTTGTGCATGGTGAGAGATAGGGGTTTTATTTCATTTTGCTGTATATGGATTTCTAGTTTTCCTAGCACCATTTGTTGAAGAGGCTATCTTTTCTCCAATGTATGTGTTTGGTGCCTTTGTCTAGTATGAGATAAGTGCATTTATATGGGTTTGTTTCTGTGTCTTCTATTCTGTACCATTGGTCTACATGTCTATTTTGGTGCCAATACCATGCTATTTTTGTTACTGTAGCTTTGTAGTATAGTTTAAGCTATGGTATTGTGATGCTTTTCTTGCTAAGGATTGCTTTGGCTATTCTGGGTCTCTGTCTTTCCAAATGAATTTCATGATTACTTTTTCTGTTTCCTTATGGAATGATATTGGGATTTTAATTGGAATCACATTGAATCCGTATAGCACTTTGGGTAGCATGGCTATTTTGATAGTATTGATTCTGCCTATCCAAGAGCATGGGAGATCTTTCCATCTTCTAAGGTCTTCTTCAGTTTGTTGATTCATTTTGATTGGAGTTTAACAGCTCCATGTCAGTCATTTGGATGTAGGGTATAGAAAGGAATTGATGGCAAATAACTGTCCTGGTCACAATGTTCCAGACACATTCTTGGTTCCTCAGCCCTGGGCTTCACACTGGTACTGCACCTTCAAATATTACTCCTTTCATAATGCATTTTTTTGGTAAATGCTACTTAATAGGGGTCACATCTCTACCTGGTTCTTTTGAAAATAGGAGTATTAAGAGCTCAGCATAGTGCCTTCTAGCCAGATGCTAAGGCTTAAATTGTGGTTACTCTGTGTAGTAGTGACTGTAGACTCCTGCAAAGCTGATATAAGAGCCTCGGTTCACAGATCCTGTTTTCGTTCATGAACAATGTCAGTGAAGAGATTACATTCAGATTTGAGATTTATGTATGACCATTATGATCTATGTAATATTGTTAAAATTTATTCCACATTTTGAACTGTTAGCCTGTTGTTATTGTAAAAGAAACAATTATCAATGATAATAGAATACAAAACCTACAAAAATATCCAAGTGTGACTTTATCCAAAACATTCCTCAGATGGCCTCCCATAAAACAGCTTATAGAACTTGGAGACCTCTCATTGATCCTTTTTTGTCCCCATTGCCCACCCATCTATTGGTGCTATTGGAACCTCTAAGTTCCTGACATCTAGAAGGTATATATTTTAGAAGACTTTTGTTACTATGTGCTTGTCCTGGCAAGTGTCCAATCCATACATCTAGCTTGTTTATAAATGTGTAATACAAGTAAATGACAAAAAATTCTAGTAAGTTCTCCAGTCCATTTGCTATCCTCCAAGCACAAACTGGTTTGAGTAAAATAAGAGACTGAAGAAAAGTTACAGCTTTGAGGCCAGTTTCAATTTTCAGTAATAAGTGGCTTTTTTTTTTTTTTAGGGAAGGAAGAGGTTCTGAGATCTACATATTCAACCAGAGACATATCATCTAGGAAAGGAAATGTGCTGTTTTTCACCTGGAGTCATTTTTCTGTAGATTCTGTTGTCACATTTATGATTTCCAACTATCACCTGTTTCCTCACTGAGTGTCTCAACTTGGACATCAGACCTCTGATTCTACCCTGCAATTGTTCTCAACCTCTTTGTGTAAATCTTTTGTCTGACTTGCCATTTTCAAAGCACATTCTTCAAAGGTTTACATCATAACTGATACACAGTATTGCTATTATCAACTTGCTATTGCAAGTTCCATCCTGTTCCTCCAGGATGAACAACTTGTGTTTTTTTATTGCTATACAACTATTCATAATCACAGCAGAAACACTTCCAAATAGTGCATAAAATCTCTTGTCAAGAGACTTGTAATGGCATTTGTCGAGAGTATTAAGGGGAAAAGAAATTAAATTGCAGAAGAACCCTCTGATTAAAAAAAATTATCTGAAGACACATGCTTCAGCAGTTTACACTGCAAATTTGGCCCACTTCCATTCAGTAGTTATCACAGTGGGAAAGAACAGGACTTGTAGCTATAATAATGTCTCCATAGACATGATAAATTTATCTGTGATTGGACCAATTGAGATTTCATGGTCTGAAGCATTATGCATTAGTCAGTCTTGTTCAATTGTTTTTAACAAAGTGACTCAATCATATTGTTCATGTCATTCAGTATGGGTTGGGGGCAGTGAAATGGTCTAAAATTAAATTGTGTACTAACTCCAGGCAATTGGTCTTTGTCCAGCTACATTTTCCTATCTGCTGATGGATTCTTGTTATAAAACTTAGAACCCATTTGTGACGAGTCACAGCCCATTAGCCATCTGTTTCACAACCACATACCTTTCTTTTATAATGTAAGGATTTAATTTTAATGACATTTATCTCAAAATATTTTACAAGTATTTAGAAATAGAAAATACAATCAGCATTTCACATTAAAGCAACATTTTGATACACATATGTTTAAGGATATACCAATTCAAAGATGGTATGTTGATATAAAATAGAAGTAACATATGGAGAAAACTAAAAAACAGCTTCTCAAATAATGAAATGTTCTTGCACTGCAAGGTAAATGGGCAATCAGCACAGGTTTATAGATACCAGATAGAAATATGAATGCTCTGACAGTGCATAGCACATGGCAATTATCAAGAACATTTGTTCTTTGTTCTCATATTCCAGTAGTGACAAGAGTTTGTTACCACCTCCACTACAACCTAGGGTAACAAAGGACAAACAAGATAAGAAATTGGTTAAATGATTTTGGTCATAGATGGTGTGCCATTGAGTTGCCTCTCAATTGTCTGGTGACTGTGCTCTGGATATCATCTTGTGGTCATCATTCATCCATTTCATTTTAGCACACATTTGGTAGATTTAACTTGAAAATTTAAAAAAAATATGAAGCAGCATAAAAATCTAAAAAATATTAAATATTTAAAAATATTGAAAACATAAAAATCTTAGCAACATAGAACATTTTGAAAGTACAAATACCGACATGGGAACAATGATGGAACTTTGTTCACACAGGTGTAAGGGGGGAGGGGGAATGGGGACAGTAAGGGTGGTGGAATGTGATGGTCATCATAGCCCTAACTTTATGACTGCATATATGTTGTGATTCTATACAACTTACAACTAGAGAATTGATATGTTATCCTCTATGTACAATTAATCAAATTGCACTGTTATTATGTAAGCCTAAATAAAACAAATAAATAAATTAAATAGGAAAAAAAAAGAAAGTACAAATACTGAAACACTGAAAGGAATAAAACACATTTACCGAGCTGAGCACGGTGGTGCCCGCCTGTAATTCCAGCACTTAGGGAGGCTGAGACAGGAGAATCGCTAGTTTAAAGCCAGCCTCAGCAACGCGCAGTGCTAAGCAACTCAGTAAGACCCTGCCTCTACATAAAACACAAAATAAGGCTGGGGATTTCGCGAAGTGGTCGAGTACCCCTGAGTTCAGTCCCTGGAACCAAAAAAACAAATAAATAAATAAAATACAAACACATTTACCAATAATACCTCTACTGTTTGATAGAAATGTTTGCCTTTCATCATTTAAGAGCATTTTAAAAATCAATATTCCAAGGTTGGGTTTGTAGGTCAATGGTACAGCTCTTTGAGGCACTGAGTTTGATCCCCAGCACCACCTAAAAATAATAAAATAAGGGTATTGCGTTCACCTACAAAAAATTTTTTTAAAAAATAAATGTTTCAGATTAAGTTTACTAAAAAAAATTATTAGGAATAATGCCATAGCAAATATATTTTTAAATTATGTGTCTTACTTTGAATAGACACATAATTGTACACAACTATAAGGTGTAGTTGACTTTCAATACATGTACACAATGTGTCATGATCAGATCAGGGTAATGGCATGATTGTGATTTCAGACATATGTCATTTCTTTGTGTTGGGGACATTCAAAATCCTCTAGTAGTTATTTGAAATTTCAAGTAATTGTAGTTAATTCTAGTTATCCTACTATTCCATACAACATTAGAAGTTATACCTCCTGTCCAACTGTACCCCATATATCTTAACCATCTTTTCTTCATTCCTCCAACACTCACACCTTTCCTGGGCTCTGGTAACCACTATGCTTCTCTTTACCTCTTTGATATCTGAGAGTATTTTCGAGGCATGCATGTGTGTGCCAAATACCTAAATATAGGCATGTGGATATGTAATTGTTGTTATGTGCCATATGTCTCTTGAAACTTTTCATCTAATTTTTATCACTGTAATACTTGAACATATTTTTAGAAAGTCAAATTGAATTACCAGCTTTTTAACAGAAAAAAAAGAGTACTAACTTATTCCTTTCCACCTTTTATTCCTGCTTCTAAGTAGCAAGTATATTCAACAATTGTAGCTGTTTCTTCTGGTATTTAACTGCATTTCCACATAGCATGCTAACACTGTTTATGCATAATTATTCAGTTTATAGTTTTATTAATTTCCTTCCTAGAAGAGGATATGATGATTTAATTTCCTTACATACCTCACCTTCACGTGTGTCATCTCTGAGGACAATCGTATGTGTCCTCCATAGATGTTAATGTTAATATATTATTTTTTCAGTATCCAAACATTTGTGTATGCTCCATCTTGTCATATAAGCCTTTTCAAATTGTTTTCTTTGAGAACTTGCATGTTTTGTCTTTTTTGTATTTATATACTTTCCCCCACCTGCTTGCTCAAAGTTGCATTTTCTAATTTGAGAAGTGATAGCAATTTATTATTCTATATTGTTTAATAGTCAATAGTAAAATTGTAACCTTTTTCCTAAATGTGTAGTAGGAATGTGAAATTATAATCAGATGAGGGGGAGAGAATAGAACAAATTTGACCTACCATACTAAACATATAAACATGTCGTGTTCTTTCACTTTTTATAAATAAAATCAGATTTGTGTTCTCACAAATCCAAGCTAAAGCAATTTTTGAGATTCTCTTTAGGCATCTTTATGTTTTCATTTCTTTTATTTTAGCTCAATGGAATAGACAGATAGGTTGTTTTAGTGTCATAGTTTTATAGCCCTTTTTTCTCTTTTTTGAAATTTTATAATACTAGTAAGGTACACTTGCATCTAATGTGGTTATTAAAAGGTTTTCAATACTGTATTACTTCTTACATATGAGGGATCACTTTTCATATGAAAACACTTTTGTCTTGTTTAATATTTACTGTTGAGAATTTAGATTCTTTGGAAATCATTACACCAGAAATGCATTTTTACCTATATTAGTTTTCTATATTGTGTCTTTTGCAACCAGACAATGGTAAGATTTTGAGAATATTTATGTTTTTAAATTAATATATTTCAAAATCAACCCTTTTTGGAGGGGTGTTGCTGAAGGGTTTTAAATTGTCAACAACTCTAAGCCATTACCTCTTACTAGTTAGGATTGTGGTTGACAGGCTGATAAAAATACCAATTAAAGGGCATGACTGTTTAGAATCAAATAAAAAGGAGAATATTTCATACAAAGTTGTATGGAACACCATAAAAATTGTAATTACAGGAAATTTTATGTTGTCAAATGCTTTTCAAATTAAATAAAAAAGAAAAAAAATAAGGAAATAAGTAATAAATTGACATTTTGAAAGAACAACATAATTTACCAAGAAAAATCAGACAGTGAGAATTATTGTAGGAAAAAATCAAACTGATGAAATCACCAACAAAAGAAATTCTTAATCTCAGATTTTCTTAACAAAGATGGATGAAATACATAAACAACTCACGTGTTATTGAGGAATGCAAAAGAGAAAAAAGACTAATCTAGACTTAATGAGAAGTGAGAAATGTAATAAAATACAAAGAAAGAACTTTAAAACACTTGAAATACTGCTATATGTAAGTGAAAGGCAGCAACTTTGAAAATCAGAATAAATAACATGATTTCCTGGAAAAATGTAAAATTCTAAAATCACCCGATAAAGTAGGAAATTTTAATGGACCAGTTACAGTGGAAAAATTTAGGAGTTAATAAAATATATTCCACTGAAAAGGGCACCCAGATCAAGTCTCATCACACATGAATTTTAAATTATTTTTTAAAAACTTACAATGCTATTGAGACTATTCTCAGTTATAAAGAAGATATAAGTCTTCTTCTTACAAAACCCATAACATTTTAATAATAAAATCATGGTAGTATCTAAGGTAAAATGATAAAAAATCACAGTAAGGAAAGACAAATTAATTTTAAATCAAATATTAGCAAAAGAACCCAGAAATACCTCAAAAGAGTAAAACACTATACCAACTAGGTTTTAATATGAGAACAAAAATGTAGTTAAATATGAAAACATGTATTAAATAACCTATTGCATCAGTAAATCACAGGAAGAAAAATACAATCATGTCTATTGATGTATTTACTTCATAAAATTTATAAGCCATTTCTTTCTAAAATTAAAACAATGACACAGGTAATTAACTCATACCTCTTGAAAAGAGGATATAGAGTGAAAAATCTTTTCATTAGTATGCCACAGTCAAAATTATATAATATTGAAGGGAAAAAAAAGTAAAGCAGAGGGGATAGCAATGGATATTATTGACAAAAGAATGACTCACTTCAACAAAATTTCAAAATCAGAAGTGAGTAGAATAGTATCTTCAAAATGTTAAAAGAAAATAACTGTACTAGATGTTTATATTGAACAGATTATGTTTCAACAACTCGAATAAAATGAAGAGATTTTCAGAAAATAAAAGAGTTCTCTATCAGATCACCAACAGAAAAATTCTAAAGAATACAATTCAGAAAATCTGCCTGAAAGTCAAAGATGCAAAGCATAATTTTAAAAAAAGTTGGTAAAATTAAGCAAATATTGTATGGCTAAAAACAACAATAATATAATTAATTTGTAGAGTAGGTAATCATGAAAAATGAATATATTGGATAAAAATGGTATACAAGGTGAAAAGAGAGGTGTTAGTTAATGCTTTCTTATATACTTGAATAAAGGGCAAAATTAAATTATTGGTTCAATTTAGGATAATCACTGAAATATTCAAAACTGAATAATAAGCTGTTTATATATACTATATAAATATATAAGTATATTATATATAAAATAATTATATATAATAAATATAAATAAAATGTTTATATAATAATGTTATACAATATAAAGAAAATAGTATGAGCATCAAATGAAAATATTACAAAAGTTTTCAATCAAGGTAAAAGAAGTTAAAAAATATATGAAGAAAAATGAGGCAAATATTAAGCAAAAATGTTTATTTTTGTCACCAGCCAAATGCAGTTATTTAAATTTAAATTTAATTAACCAGTTCCTGAATCACACTAACCATAGTTCAAATGCTCAACAGACAAATGTGGTTAGTGCTCCCTTATTGACATAAATACAGAATGCTGCCATCATTCTAGAGAATTCTTTTGAAAAGTGTTGCTATAGTAAGACAGAAATAGAATCAGGGAATGAGGAGAAAGATTATGGTAGAAAATGAGATGAGAGTAGATGCTATTTCCAAATGGGACAATAGTACTAAAACTATGAGAAGTGATTAGATTCTGGACATACTTCAATTGAGAAAGAAATAATAGATAATATCATATAATCATTAAAGGAATTCAATAAGCAGTCATTTGAAATTCAATCAGTAGATTTCAAGAAGGCCTAGTGATTTTATAGGGATATATTACTAAAGAGTCAAAATACTAGACGATCCCAAATTTATACAAATTAGGATTAGGTTTAGGGTTAGGGTTAGGGTTAGGTTATACAAATTTCATCACAGAATAGAAAGATTTATGAGATGGGAATGAACCTGATACCAAAACAAGTCAACAACTACACAAAAAGGAAAAAAATTACCAAAGGCCAATCTCATCTATATATTCAATATCTTGTGATAAAATATTAGCTAACTGAATTCAGCAATATGTAAAATAATC
This sequence comes from Geosciurus inauris, assembly GCA_004024805.1. Classification (NCBI taxonomy): domain Eukaryota; kingdom Metazoa; phylum Chordata; class Mammalia; order Rodentia; family Sciuridae; genus Geosciurus; species Geosciurus inauris. Next base: position 21,569 of record PVHX01016955.1, on the reverse strand, counting down.
ATGACTAAAATTGGGGTTATTTCATAAATTTATGTAATCCATCAATTAACAGGAGTGATGGAAGAAAAGAATAAGGAAACAGAAGAAGTGAAAGAACTGGAAATCATCATATATACTCAATATAAATTCATAATATTTTATAAAATTGACCATAAAAGAGAAAAAATTCAAACAGATGAGTTGTCAAAAAAGAAAGTTGTCATAGACATACATACTATCTCTACTTTCATGAATATTCACTTAAATAGTGCATGATATATTCATTGAATAAATGGACCAACTAAAGAACAGAAAATGTTAGTGCTATGTAAATTTTTCAGAGAATATATGTGTGTATTTAAAAAAAATTTCAAGCTATTTTTTCTTATCTGTCAAAATAATTATATCAAAAACTGCCATGTTTTCTTCATTCAAAGGCTGACATAGATGCAAAAATTTAAAATAAAACATTAACAACCAGATTTACCAGCACAACAAAATAATTGTATACTATAACTAAGTGAAGTTCACAAAAATAACACAATAAGTATTCACTGTAAGCAGATATATTAACATGATCTGTCCTTTTTAGTACAAGAGAAAATATATGGCTATGTGCATCATGACAAATGATGAGAATAAGTTTGAAAATAATTTAACATTAATTTCTCATAAAAACTAAGTCAAATTAAAGTAGTAGAGAGATATACATATAAAACTTGAATACCCTATAATGATGTTTATTTCAAAATGCTGTTCATTTTTATTGAATTTAGCAATGAAACAATAATCTTATTAAAAATTTAATATATTTTCAGATTATTAGCACTACAAACAGATAAGACAAAAAATAAGTTAATAAAATTGAAAAAAGGTGCATGAGTTATCTTTAGTAGTATACAGTATAGAAAACCTAGGATAATAAATTGAAACCAAAAGTATAAACAATAAGTATTTGTAGATTTATTTTCTAGGATAGAAATTAAGGCCATCAAATTAAGGACTTTTCACCCTCAAATTAAAGAAAAGTTGTTATAGGTAGGTATGGAAATTTAATAACAAAATCCATTATTTACAATCAAAATTTTTAATTAGTATAATTACATTTTTAAAAAAAGTGAATGTTAAATTTCAAATTATGAGTCATAAAAATGATATGTTTAGAAATAAAACTAATAAGAAATAAGCAAATTTCATGTGAAAAAACTTTTCAATGATATTTTAGGCTATAAGTAAATATATTGCAAAAATAACAGCTCTGTTATAAAGCAATAAAGCATGTGATCACAAGTATATGTATTTTAAACTTTTATTAGTACATTATATTTATACATAATGGATTAATTTTGGCATATTCACAAATGCATGTAACATAATTTTCTCCGTTTTAGTCCCAATACTTTCCCTCTTCTTTCTTCTCCCTGATCCCTCTTCTCTATTCTCTTGGTCTTCCATTTATTTTTAATTGGTACATTATAATTATATATAATAGTAGAATGCATTGTGATATATTCCTACATGCACAAAGTATAATTTGGTCAACTTCACTTCCCAGTTCTTACTTTTTCCCTCCCTTTCTTCCTCTTCTTTAGTCCCCCAACTCTACTGATCTCCTTTCTATTTTTGACATCCCCCTTTCTTCATTCCTCTTTCTTCCTATAGCTTCTGCATGTGAGAGAAAACTTTTGACCCTTCACTTTCTGAATCTGGCTTATTTTACTTAGTATGATGTTCTTCAGTTCTACCCATTTACCAGCAAATGACATTATTTCATTACTTCATTCTTTATGCTAAAATTGTATATATATACACACATATATGTATATGTGTGTATGTTTATATAAATAATGCCATATGTATGAACAATAACCAAATTTATGGAATAATATATATCATTATATATAATATGTATATTATATATAATTGTGTAACATTATATATAATAATATATGTATTGCATTTTCTTTATCCATTTGTTTATTGACAGGCACCTAGGCTATATCCATAATTTGGTTATTGTGAATTGTGCTACTATAAACATTGATGTGTATCACTATAGTATGCTGATTTTAGTTTTTGGATAGATACTAAGGAGTGGTATAGCTGGGCCTTTTGGTAGCTCTATTCTTAGTCTTTTGAGGAATCTGCATACAAGTATATTTTTTGAAGGAATATGTGGGGAAAATACAAACTCATTTAAATTTTATGTTTTTTAATCAATATGAAGAAATGTAGCAAGAGTAACAGTTACAGAATGAGTTGTACTGCACATCAAAACAGATTAAATATTAAAACAATAGTGATTAAGTAATACATAATGATGTGTAAATATGTAAACATTATCACCAGTATAGAGTGTAATGAAGATAGTTTGACACATCAGTTGGAAAGAGGTGTTTTGATTAAGAAATGGTTGATATTGACTTCTATTCAAAAAGCATTGATATCTACTGACTTACATCAAAATAAATTGGAGGTAGGTTGAAGAATTTAAATCACAAAATGAAGCCCCAATAACTCTTCAATTACTACAAATGATGCAAGTGCTTTTACATTGCTGTGATCAAAATATCTGATAAGAACAGTTTAAAAGAGGAAAAGATTGTTTGAGGCTCACAGTTTCAGAGGTCTCCATCCATAGATGGCTGACTCCATTGCTCTGGGCCCAAGACAGTATACCATGGGGGAAGGGACCAGTGGAGTAAAACTGCTAAGCTCATTCCAGGGGAAAGGGCTGCAGAGAAGATACAGTCTTTTCACACCCCCAATCACCCACCTCCTCCAGCGTACTCCAGCTGCATACAGTTACCACTCTGTTTATTCCAGTTGGAATGGACTGATTAGGTGACGGTTCTCATAATCTAATCATTTCACCTCTTAATATTCTTGCATTAACAGGAGCTTTTGGGGGACACTTCATTTCCAAACCATAACAGTGGCTTGAAACAAAAAAAAATTATTTTTTCTGATATCTTCTAGCATGTATATATGGCTTCATCAATTTAATCTCTATTTGTAAATTCATATTACCACTTCCTCTTCTATCTAGACACTTGGGATGGCATTTCGGGATTTTTGGATAATCTCTTCATTTAAAATACTTAATCATATCTTCAAAAACCGCTTTTCCAAATGAGTTAAACATTCAGTGGTTCTAGGTATTAGAATGTAAACATATTATTGGGAGCAGGTATCAGTCTATCACAGAGTATTAACTGGAGAAAGTTTGTGTAGGGCAAGATTTTGATTGACTAATATCATGTCATTTTGACATAGCAATTCTACTCTTGGCAAGAAAAAGAAGCACACAATGATATTGATTTGTTATCAGTGTTGAAATTAAAATACAAAGAGAAATATGACTTAACTATTCATCAATTTAGGACCGAAATACATGATACTATATTCTAGCTACTCATTTTTTTAGTCTTTTTTTTTTGGTTGTAAATACATTCAAATTTTTATTTTGTCTTTTTGCTCTTCTGGCAATCTATTTGTATGAAGAGAAGTCCTTGATTTTAATGTCATTAACTTTACCAATTCATTTTGAGTTTTCTCTTTACCATCTTAGTTAAAAAATACTTTATGTTGATGGCTTAACGATATTCTTTTTTTATTGTTGTTGTTGTTTTGTTTGTTTTTGATACTAGAGATTGAACTCAGGGGTGCTCAACCTCTGAGCCACATCCCCAGCCCTATTTTGTGTTTTATGTAGAGACAGGGTCTCACTGAGTTGCTTAGCGCCTCGCCATTGCTGGGGTTGGCTTTGAACTGGCAATTCTCCTGTCTCAGCCTCCCTAAGTGCTGGGATTACAGGTTTTTGCCACCTTGCCCGGCTGGCTTAACGATATTCTGTTGTACTTTTTTCTAAAAGTTCTAAAGTTTCACTTTGAAATTTACAGCTTTAATTCACCCAGAATTAATGTTTTTTTTTTTTTAATTTTTTTTTTTAGATATTGATGGACCTTTATTTTATTCATTTATTATTTATACGTGGTGCTGAGGATCGAACCCAGTGCCTCACGCATGCTAGGCAAGCGCTCTACCACTGCGCTACAGCCCCAGCCCCCAGAATTAATGTTAAGTGTATATTTTGAGACCCAATTTTTTTTCTTCTATGCCTACCATACCAGCATTCATGTCATCCTTTCCATACTGATAATATATGTCACAGATATGGTATGTATTAAATTTCCATATCTGCATTGTGCTCTTTCCAATATTTTTATTTCATTCCTTTTTCTTTGTTAGTTCTAATCAGTTATACATGACAGCAGAAAGTGTTTCAATTCATTGTGAACAAACGGAGCAGAGTTTTTCACTTCCCTGGTTTTACATAAAGAAGAATCACACCATTTGTGCAATAATACGTGTATCTAGGGTAATGATGTCTGTCTCATTCCATCATCTTTCCTACCCCCATGATCCATCCTCCCTCCCTATTCCCCATCCAAATTTCTTCCATTCATTCCATGCCTCTCACCCTATTATGAATTAGTATCCACTTATCAAGAAAATATTTGACCCCTGAATTTTTAGAATGGTTTATTTCACTTAGCATTATATTTTCCAACTCCATACATTTACCTGCAAGTGCCATAATTTTATTATCTTTTAATGCTGAGTAATATTTTATTGTGTATATATACCATGATTTCTTTATCCATTCATCTATTGAAGGGCATCTAAGTTGGTTCTACAGTTTAGTTCTTGTAAATTGTGCAGCTATATACATTGAAGTGGCTGTGTCACTGAAGTATGCTGTTTTTAAGTCCTTGGGGTATAGACTGAGGAGTGGGATAGCTGGGTCAAATGGTGGCTCAATTCCAAGTTTTCTAAGGTTGCTTTCCAGATTGGTTGCACCCATTTGCAGTCCCACCAGCAATGTATAAGTGTGCCTTTTCCCCCACACCCTTGTCAACACTTATTGTTGCTTGTATTCTTGATAACTGCCATTCTGACTGGAGTGAAATGAAACCTTAGAGTAGTTTTGATTTGCATTTCTCTAATTACTAGAGATGTTGAAGTTTTTTTTATATATATTTATTGATCAATTGTATATCTTCTGAGAAGTGTCTGTTCAGCTCCTTAGCCCATTTATTGATTGAATTGTTTGTTTTATTGGTGTTAAGTTTTTTGAGTTCTTTATGTATCCTAGAGATTAGTGCTCTATCTGATATGTGTGTGGAAAATTTTTTTTTCCAAATGTAGGCTCTCTCTTTACCTCATTGATTGTCTCTTGCTGAGAAGAAGCTTTTTAGTTTGAATCCATCCCATTTATTGATTCTTGATTTTTTATTTCTTGTGCTTTAAGGAAGTTGGGGTCTAATCCAACATGATGGAATATTTGGGCCTACTTTTTCTTCTATTAGGTATAGGGACTTTGGTCTTATTCCTAGGTCCTTAACCACTTTGAGTTGAATTTTGTGCATGGTGAGAGATAGGGGTTTAATTTCATTTTGCTGCATAAGGATTTCCAGTTTTCCTAGCACCATTTGTTAAGAGGCTATCTTTTCTTCAATGTATGTGTTTGGTGCCTTTGTCTAGTATGAGATAAGTGCATTTATGTGGGTTTGTCTCTTTGTCTTCTATTCTGTACCATTGGTCTACATGTCTATTTTGGTGCTGATACCATGCTGTTTTTGTTCCTATAGCTTTTTAGTATAGTTTAAGTTCTGGCAATGTGATGCCTTCTTTACTCTTCTTGCGAAGGATTGCTTTGGCTATTCTGGGTATGAAATAAATTTCATGATTGCTTTTTTTATTTCTATAAAAATGGCATTGGGATTCTAATTGGAATCACATTGAACCTGTATAGTGCTTTGGGTAGTATGGTCATTTTGAAAATATTGATTCTGCCTATCCAAGAGCATGGGAGATCTTTCCATCTTCTAAGATCTTCTACAATTTTTTTAGTGTTCTGTAGTTTTCATTGTAGAGGTCTTTCACCTCTTTTGTTAAATTGATTCCCAAGTATTTTAATTTTTTTTTTGAGGTTATTGTGAATAGGGTAGTTTTCGTAATTTCTCTTTCAGAGGGTTTGCTACTGATATATAGAAATGCATTTAATGTATGGGTGTTGATTTTATATACTTACTACCTTGCTGATCCTCTAAGTATAGATTCATGTTGTCGGCAAATAACGATAGTTTGAGTTCTTCTCTTCCTATTTGTATCCCCTTAATTTCTTTTATCCATCTAATTGCTCTGGCTAGTGTTTCAAGGACACTAGAAAGTAGAAGTGGTGAAAGATGGTGTCCCTGTGTTCCTGGTTTTAGAGGGAATGCTTCCAATTTCTCTTCATTTAGAATGATGTTGGCCTTAGGTTTAGCATAGATAGTTTTTACAATGTTGATGTACATTCCTACTATCCCTAGTTTTTCTAGAGTTTTGAACATAAAAGGGTGCTATATTTTGTCAAATGCTTTCTCTGCATTAATTTATATAATCATATGATTCTTTTCTTTTTGGGCCTGAGGGATTGAACTCACGGGTACTCTCGACCACTGAGCCACATCCCCAGTCTTCTTTTGTTTTTTCTGTACAGACAGGGTCTCATTGAATTGCTTAGCACCTCTCCATTGCTGAGGCTCGCTCTGAACTCACGATTCTCCTGTCTCAGCCTCCCAAAGTGCTGGGATTACAGGCATGCACCACTGTGCCTGGCATAATCATATGATTCTTATCTTTAAGTCTATTGATGTGATGGATTATGTTTATTGATTTCCATATGTTGAACCAACCTTATATCACTTGAATGAACCCCATTTGATCATGGTGCACTATTTTTTTTACATATGTTTTTGTATGTGATCTGCCAGAATTTTATTGAGAATTTTTCCATTTATGTTTATCAAGGACATTGGTCTGAAATTTTTTCTTTGATGTGTCTCTGTCTGGTTTTGGTATTGGGGTGATACCAGCATTGTAGAATGAGTTTGGAGGGGTTCCCACTTTTTTAATTTTATGAAATAATTTGAGGAGTATTGGTATTAATTCTTCTTTATAGGTTTGTAGAACTTGGCTGTGACCTTCTTTATCCCTCTCACTAACTTTGGTTTGAAGTCCACTTTATCTGATATGAGGATGGAAACCCTTGCTTGTTTACTGGATCCATGTGAGTCATATGTTTTTTCTACTATTTCACTTTTAGTCTGTGGATGTCTTTTCCTGTGGGATGAGTCTCTTCAAGGCAGCATATTGTTCAGCCTTTTTTAGAAACAAAATCTGCCAGTCTTTGTCTTTTAATTGATGAGTTTAAGCCATTAACATTCAGGGTTATTATTGAAATATGGCTTGTATTTCTGGTCATTTTGGTTTATTTTAAATTTTTAATTTGACATGGGTTCTCCTTTGATTGGCCTTTCTTTTAGTGTAGTTTCTCTTTTTGCTGATTTTCATTGTTGAATTTTATTTTTTCCTCATGGAATATTTTTGCTAAGAATGCTCTGTAGTGCAAGCTTTCTCCTTGTAAATTCTTTTAACTTTTGTTTATCATGAAAATTTTTTATTTTGTCATCAAACCTGAAGCTTAATTTTGCTGGATATAAGATTCTTGGTTGGCATTCATTTTCTTTCAGATCTTAGTATATGTTGTCCCAGACTGACCTGCCTTTGAAGATCTGGCTGAAAAATCTGCTGAGATCCAAATTGGTCTCCCCTTATATGTAATTTGATTCCTCTCTCTGGCAGACTTTAAAATTCTATCCTTAATCTGTACAGTAGGCATTTTCATTATAATGTACCTTGGTTTAGATTTGTTGTAATTTTGTACATCTGGTGTTCTGTAAGCCTCTTGGATTTGCTTTTCCAATTCATTATTCATGTTTGGGAAATTTTCTGATATTATTTCATTGAAGAGATTATCCATTCCTTTGGTTTAAATCTCTGTGCTGATAAATCTTAGATTTGGTCTTTTGATGCTATCTCATAATTCTTGGATGTTCTGTTCATGGTTTATTACCATCTTCACTGTGTAGCCAACTTTGTTTTCAAGAGTGTATATTTCATCCTCATTGTCTGAGATTCTGTCGTCCAAGTGATCTAGTCTTTTGGTGACACATTCTATTGAGTTTTTTGTTTGGTTTATTGTTTCTTTCATTTCAAAAATTCCTAATTTTTTTTTTTTTCAGAATCTCTCCTTCTTGAAGTAATCTTTTGCTACCTGTATTTGTTCCCTTATTGTGGGGCATTCCAGGCCAGCTGAAAGCCCATTCGAATAGGCAGGGAGAGTCTGGCTGACTGAGCCACAGAAGGACCTCTGGAGACAAGCTTTAAGAATCAAGTCTGTTTTATTATTAGTGTTAGGATGGTGGCCAGACAGACACAGACACCTCACGCAGCCAGGAGATCCTTTATTCAGGGGATGGGCACCCGGGCGAAGGAAGGAGGAAAAAAAGGGGGGGCAGAAAGGACATGAGGCAGGGAATTTGTAAAGCCTGCTACAAACCACGTGGAGAGCTTTGGATTGGTCAGTTCAAAACTGGTCTGATAGATATGCAGGGATGATCTTCTTTGATGTGGCTGGAAAGGTAACCTGAGAGGCCAGGCTTTGTTTTCCCCAGTGGAATATTCAGGAGAGAAACTGCCTGGGGCAGGATCTACCTCAGGCTTTTGGAGAAGGAATGTGAAAATTAAATAACAAAAGGGCTGCTTTTTACCTTACAATTAGCAAACAGAAGCTTATATAGGTAAGGAGTTTCTAGGCAGTAGTAGGGCCAAGGACCAATCATATTAGGCCAGACTTGCATATTAACAACCAATGAGTGGTGAAGTTAACTGCTCATCCTTGAGGAACAGAGAGGTGGAAACACCTGGAGGTGCAACTCTAGGGTTTATGCACACAGGCAGGGAAGTGGTCAGTGTGCCAACCACAAGAATGCCAAAATGGAGAACTCAATGTGCTGAGTCTCTGGTGCCTCTCACATAAGCAATATATGCTGCAGGCCATCCTAATGAACCCACATATTATCTCTTTGTTTGTGTGATCAATGGTTGCCTGTATTTGCTCTCTTATGTCATTATTTAATTTGTAGATCATTTTAATTATGTACATTCTGAACTTCTCTGACATTTCATCAACTTCACTGTCAATAGACTCTATTATTGTAGTATCTTGCTTTGTTTGGGGCACTTTCTTCCCTTGTCTTTTTAATGTTGTCTTTGTGTCTTCCTTTTTTGCAGTGTGGATCTGAGGTATTGCAGTTTCTACCCTATAATCCTGTAGTGTCCCTGCAGATTATCTGTACCTTACCTTGGTGTTGGGATTCCAATTCCTGGTCAGTTTGCCAAGACAGATACCACTGCAACTAAAGTTGGAGACAACAGTAGAAGAGGAGGTAACTCAAGATAGCAACAAGGGTGTCCCAAGTTGGATGCAACCATTTTCATAAAGGACTGAAAGGGCAGACTTTAAAATGGCTTTGGGCTGCCTGTTTGGAGATGCAGTGCTGTGGCATGTTGTGCTGTGGCAGGCAGCTGCCTGAAGACCCTGTCTGTTGTCCCAATGTGGAGGCTACTATGTGGGGAGGACTATGGTGATGGTTGCAGTGTCTCAAGATGGAGGACGACCAGGGGAGTGGTCAGCCAGAGCATGGTCATCAGCTCTGTGTGGGAGATTGTCTTGGACCTGGGCCTGGGCTCTGGGGATGGTCAGGGATCTCTGGGTCATGCCTGGGGCCTGGGCTCCTGCATGGGTCAGTGGGGGTGGGCCTGAGACTGGGTCTGAGCTCCCATGCAGGTGGGCCGGTGTGGTCCTTGGCCTGACCTGGACCTGGATTCCCACGTGGATTGGAAGGTTTGGTCCTAGACCTGACCTTGGCTTATTCTCTTCCTTTTAAAATTTCTCTCTCAGCAACAACTTCACAACATCTTAATGATAATTGCTTTTTTTCTTTTTAATACTAAGGACTCCTAATAAATTTGGAGCTCAGAAAAGTCTTATCTTTTCCTATCTCTGGCTTGTGTATAAATTTAAGAATTAACTCATTATACTTTATGTAAAAACTGGTTTGATTCGAATTTATATATTCCTTCCTTTCTTCTATCCTTTTATTTCTTTCTTCCTTTCTTCATTTCTTGGTAACATGGATTGAACCCAGGGACTCTTAACCACTGAGCCACATCCCCAATCCTTCATATTTTGTTTTCTTAAATTTTAAGACAGGGTAGCACTAGGTTGCTGGGGGCCTTGCCAAGGCTGGCTTTGAATTTGTGATCCTTCTGTTTCAACCTCCCATGCTGCTGGGATAAAATTTATTTTCTTTTGATATTGAGTCTTCCTGTAGATTAATATGATATATTTTTGTGATTCTCCTTTGGGTCTTATATCATTTAAATGTATTAAAATTATTTATACCAAGGTCAGTGCCATTCTTTTTTAGGTAGCTTTAGTTTTTGCTACTATTTATCCTTTAAAAGTTAATTTTCTATGTGCTTCTAGTATGTAAAATACATATAGCACTCACATATTGAATTCAGGCTGAGCAATGCTTGTTAACCTTGGGTAATAATTCTAATAATTTTTTTATTAATTTAGGAGTTTTCAAAATAGATAATAATGTCACGTGTGAATAATGGAATTTTTTTTTTTGCAAGGCTTAAATCTATTTATTTTACTTTCTAAATTATTTATTTATTTATTTATTTATTTATTTATTTATTTATTCTATTTAGGTTTACAGGATAGCAGAGTGCATTTTGATTCATTGGACACAGATGGAGCACAACTTTTCATTTTCTCTGGTTGTGTGTGATGTAGAATCACAACACACATGCAGTCATACATAAAGCTAGGGCTATGATGTCCATCATATTCCACCATCTTTACTGTCCCCCTGCCCTCTCACCCCTCCCATCCTTGTGACCAGAGTTCCTCCATTCTTCCTGTGTCATCCCCCACATTGTGGATCAGCATCCACTTATCAAAGAGAACATTCAGCATTTGGTTTTCTGAGATTGGCTTATTTCACTTAGCATGATATTCTCCAACTCCATCCATTTACCTGCAAATGCCATAATTTTGTTCTCTTTTATTGCTGAGTAATAGTCCTTTGTGTATATATGCCACAGTTTCTTTATCCAGTCATCTATCGAAGGACATCTAGGTTGGTTCCAGTTTAGCTATTGTGAATTGAGCTGCTATAAACATTGAAATTGCTGCATCACTATAGTATGATGTTTTTAAGTTTTTTGGGCATAGACCAAGGAGTGGGATAGCTGGGTCAAATGGTGGTTTCATTCCAAGTTTTCTAAGGAATCTCTATATTGGTTTCCAGATTGGTTGCACCAATTTGCAGTCCCACCAGCAATGTATGAGTGTGCCTTTTCCCCCACAATCTTGCCAAACTTATTGTTGTTTGTATACTTTATAACTGCCATTCTGACTGGCATGAGATGAAATCTTAGAGTAGTTTTGATTTGCATTTCTCTGATTGCTAGAGATGTTGAACATTTTTTAATATGTCTGTTGATCAATTGTATATCTTCTGTGAAGTTTCTGTTCAGCTCCTTGGCCCATTTATTGATTGGATTGTTTTTTTGTTGTTAAGCTTTTTGTGTTCTTTATATGTCCTAGAGATTAGTGCTCTATCAGATGTGCATGTGGCAAAGATTTGTTCCCAGAATGTCAGCTTTCTGCTGACTTCATTGATTGTTTTTGTTGAGAAGAAGCTCTCTTCACTTTTTAAATTATTTACCACAAACCCTAGGACCTTCCAAATATCCAAGGATATAATTGGGGATATTCATTACATATACACACCCACATACACACATGGACACATACAGAGCTTTATGAGGCAGATTTATTGGTGTATGTTATATAAACAGTAAAATTCACCCTTTCCAAGTGTATAATTCAATGAGTTTTGACAAAAATATATGGTTAGGCAAACTCTACTAGTACATATCAATATGAAGGTTATTTCTATTACCTCATAAAACATAAAGTTGCCCAAGCACTTCCCTTACCTCCAGAAAAATGGTAACATGTTTTCTGTCAAGAAAGGCATATAAATAAAGTATCATAAATTATATTTCTTGTTTTAAAAGGTATGCTTTCATTATTATTAAATATGGTGCTTATAGCCAGGCATGGTGGCATGCACTTATAATCCCAGCACTTTGGGAGGCTGAGACAGAAGAATCATAAGTTCAAAGCCAGCCTCAGCAATGGTGAGGCACTAAGCAACTCAGTGAGACCCTCTACATAAAACACAGAATAGGGCTGGGGATGTGGCTCAGTGGTTGAGTGCCCCTGAGTTCAATGCCCAGTACCAAAAAAAGTATGGTGCTTGCTGTTCTGTAGATGTCCTAAATCAGGTTCAAGAACTTGCCTGCTTTCCTTTTGCTAAGACATTTTTTTCCTAGCAAAAAATTTTTAATTAAATTCTTCTTCTGTCATTGGTATTTTGTTTGTATGCACATTTAGACACATACATGGTTTTTACAGACCTTCATTTAGTAGGGCTTTGATGGACTTTTGTAAAACCCTTAGGATCACCAGTTAATGAAAGTACCCAAACTATGTAGTTTTAGTAGGGAGCTTCCCTTTGCTTTCCCTCCTTCAGTTAGAACAAGTAAAAGAACCAATAGTTAAACCTAATTTTAATTGTCTATTGTTTGAAGTCATGCCTTGTGGGTCTCCTTGATGAGTTGGGGTCCTGAGAGACGAAAAGGGGTCTTCGGGGAAGACAAAGTGGGATCTCACAGGATGAGATTCTTGGGGTCCTGGGAGATGAAAAGGGGTCTTCAGGGAAGATGAAGTGGGATCTCACAGGATGAGGCTTTGGGGTCCTGGGAGACAAAAAGGGATCTTCAGGGAAGACAAAGTTGGGTCTCACGGTACAAGGTTAGGGGTGACAGTCTGGGGGTAGGTAAGACTGCTCTGCCGGAGTGAGATGCAGAACCCATTTAATCCAAGAAGTACAGAAGCTTATATATGATCCTCGGACCAATCATGGCCTCAAGGTTACAACCAATGAGACACGCTCTGCCAGGCATGAGGTTTATTAGCATAGAATGGGAAAAGAGGGAAGGGAGGGGTTAAAGGTATGGAGAGTGCTCCTACAATTGTCAGTTGAGAGTTTCAGAGGGATTTTTAAATTCAAATTAATCCCCCAAATTTGGAATGGTATCAAGGTTTCATCCAAAGGGCAAGGGGAAATGATGCTTTAGTGGGGCAGTGGGGTTGAAAGATAATGGGAAGAAATACCGCTTTGTTGTGTTTGATGTACTTTCAAGCTCTCTTTTGTATCATTAGTTCCATGAATGTTTAATTAGCAATGGCAGCCAAGTGGAGAGATTAGGGTTCTGGTCTCCTGAACCCTATGCTGGTAAGAGGCAAATGCCCAAATTTGGGACCCTACTGATTGGGCAGGCATTGGAGGGACCCAGTGCATTGCTATACTTTTTATAAGCTTCAACTCCATACTATAAAATGATTTTTTCCTGACCCTCAGATTAAATCTTATATAGAAGTTCAAATTTTGGGGTTACTCTCAGATAATAAACATCTCTGTATCTTTAGCTCCAAGGATGGCCCACTATCAGCAACAAAGCATCCATTCCCTGTAATAAAGCTCCAAACATCCTTCAAAATTTACATTTCTCCACACACTGGCTCATGCATGCTGGCTCTCTATAAACTCATGCATGACTCATATAGAGAAGGTTGCAGATGAGAGCAGATGGGAGAAGAAGGTGGTCAAATTCCTTCTCTGCTAGCTTTTCTATAAACACCTCTAGCTGACTTCTTAGTATCTTTGGGAGAAGGAGGCAGAGCCATCATTGTTGTAGTCTGGTATAAGAGGCAGATGTATAATTGCTAACTCATAGGACTTTTGCAACTCGGACATAGCTTTCCTGACAACCACTTTAACACCACATCCCTCAGCTTCTATAGTCAAAGCTTCATGGACTCTTTCTCCTGTGATTGTTTCAATCTTGTCAGGAAAACTTGCTGAACTGAGTCCTGTTTAAAATAACCCCTAAAACCAACTCCATCTGGAGTGACAGTTTCTTCTTGGTCCAGAAGAAAATGCAGGCCTCTTTGCCCCTAAGGCAGAGGAAGTACCTTCATTCACCTCCCAGGACCCCACACCAACATACACAATCCCCTTTCCTCAATCATCTGCTGTTCAAATATTTTACTTTTAATATTTTCAGAGTTGGGTGATATTTGGTTCTTAGATTCTCTCAAACCCTAGGCAGTGATCCCTAAACTTTACTGCACTGGAAAATCACTTGTGATCTTAAAATATATCAACATCAAGACAATCTGATTAATTAGTATGGAGTACAACCCAGGCATGGAAAATTTTAAAAGACTCTTGTTAATTCTAATATGCTGAACAAGTTGAAACCACTGCTCTAGGGGATGTATGTCAATCTATCAGAGTGGCCAACTTGAGACCTTTCTACCTGCCCTAAAATGAACAGAGTGACATTGGTCCCAATATTGATGACTCTCTCCAGCCATTTTTCTGAGTTGACCTAAATCTCCCTTACTTTGGGCTGTGAAAGTACTTATCAGTTCATTCAACAATTTGTCATCAAATTTCTTCTAAAATTTTATTAAAGATCAAATCTAAAAGAATCACATTATAACATTGAGATGGCTGAAAATAGTCCATAAATTTTTAGCATGAAGAAATATAGTTAGTGATCAAATTTAGTTTCCAGATAACTATAGACACAAGAACATCGCTATCTGGAAAAATAATAAAAATAATTTTAGTTCTGTTCTTATTAAACATCATATTATTTTGAATGCTTATTTTGTAATACCCATCCTGAAATGTATTTATTTTTGCCTATATTCAGATGTTGAATATTTTTAAAGAGGAATAAAATGTGTGAATTTTGTTGGAGAGCTTGTTATAGATTCTTTAGAAATCTTGAACAGTGTTTTGAATGAACATCCTCAGCTGGGCAGCCGCATAGTGAGAGAACTATAGATCTGATTGAAGTAACCACAATAACTGAGCAAATGAGCTCAAATGAATGGCTTAAATATTGTTTGCACTTTGCAAATTAGATATACACAGGAAAGAAAAATGTTTCTATACTTTCCTTCTACAATTATGCTCAGTTTGTTAAAATATTTCCCATAAATAAGAGGATTGGTACTCTTAAGCCTGGGTTCTGATTTTGGCAAAATAAATTTGCAAATAACCTTGATTCTGTGGCATACAATTCCAAATCAAAGCTATTTACAGTGTAATTTGGCAGACTGCAATCCAAAATCAGGGCTCTTTAGAATTTCATCATCCCAAAATGTGGAAAAAAAAATCAAAATGATTTTTCTTTTTCTTCTTGGAAACTTTTCCTTTAATTAAAAAATCCTATATCTTTTTAGATGGCAAAAGCATAGAAAGAAAAATCTCATTAAAAGAGGAACAGTATCAGTCAGGGTCCTAGAGAAAACAGATGGCATGCTCAAATTGGGTAATTGGAGAAGAGTTTAATAAAGAAACTTGTTATAAATGTGTGGGCAGAGTATAGGACAGTACAGTGATTTGGAATATCCTGGGCCTATTGGGGAAAATGGAGGAAGCAACAAACCACAATCTGGAGAAGTGCTGAGCTCTATGGGTGTGGGGGATTGGGGAAGTTATTGCCTTATGTTGCCAGTTCATGCAACTCCAAAGGCAGAAAGGGGAAAAATTCCTCAACCTCACTTTCCACCCACCCTCTCCCTTTTTAAAAAAATTCCTTGTTACATTTAGACAATGTAAGGAGCCAGAGGTCAAAGATTCAGTTTTTATTGTTGAGCTTCCTAGAACACACAGTATCTGTGGGTCTGAAGGGGAAAAGAGAAAGCATTCATTCAGTCCACTCCTTTGGTCCACAGCCTGCATCTTTGTACATAATTCAGGCAAGAAACCCCTGACTTGGATGTGGTGAGAAAGGTGAATCCCATTTCATCATGGGGAAAAGACTATGTAGACAAACTCCTACCTAAAGCCTAAAGTATTGGCAATCTGTATGTAAGGTAGCAGGAAGTAAAAAGGAAGGAATAAACAATGTGAAACAGAGCTGTTGTTCAGTGATGTAGTTCATCACAACCCTTTTACTGGTACTCATCAGTTTTTTCTCCTCCAATCTCTACTCTCTTTCTACTTGATTACTGCCTCATCTAAGTTGAGTCCTTAACCTGGTAGGACTAAACACTTCTTCATATATTTGGGCCATGAAGTCTTAAATGTCCTGTATTTATTGGATAACAACAGTTCTTTAATGACAATAATTTCCTGGTTCTAGCATAGTTCTAGCTCTCATAGTGTAGTCACAACCCAACATGGATCAAGCATATCAGATCATGGAGTTACCCCTTTTCTTTTTTTTTTTTGGTACTGGAGATTGAACTCAGGGGCACTCGACCACTGAGCCACATCTCCAGCCCTATTTTGTGTTTTTTTTTTTTTTATGTAGAGACAGGGTCTCACTGAGTTGCTTAGCACCTCACTGTTGCTGAGGCTGGCTTTGAACTTGCGATTCTCCTGTCTCAGCCTCCCTAAGTGCTGAGATTACAGGCTTGTGCCACTGCTCCCGGCTAAGTTACCCCTTTTCTCTGTTAGTTGGTGACATGGGGGATATTAAAGGACCAAGGAGGAGTCTCAACTTTGAAATCATGACATCATGGCTATGTTCCTTGATGAAGACACCAGAGAACAAGACCTCTACAGCCAAAGAGGCTGAGATTGTGGCAACTGGAAACAAATATTTGTCAAGGATTTTAGTGGTAAGCTGGACCATTTCTATCTCTATGCAGTGGTTCTTAAACCTGACTGTGAATGAGATGGCATGACATATTATCCATTAGTTAAGAAATATACTCTCTATTTTGACATAGTCCCCAGTTTAGCAGACTACTATCTCTCAACTGGCATAACTGAGCTTTTAGTTTCTATGATAAAGAGCAGCAGCAAGAACAGTGAATTGCATTGCCACACATGCTTCATGATTAAATGACATCTTTACCAGAAGGAATAGAGGCAAGATTATGTAAAGATGGACAAGACATTTTCCAAGCCTATTAACAGTAGTATCATCTGAAGTGGAAGAAACAGATTAATTAATACCAAGAACATTTCTGACCCTCTGAAGACAAGTTACTACTCCCTCTGCAATGAAAGGGATACAGGATAAAAACTTGCTACCAAGTAGCAGTTTGGTCACCCTTATGAGTGACATTATGTTGGAGACCCAGTGTTGAACTCTGGGTTTGGTTGATACACAGTTATGGTGGCAGCCAGATTACCGCTGATGAGGGGACACATGTGACCCTTTTCTATTGTATCAGCTAAGCAGGTGAATAAACAGGGATATGATAGGTGATTCAAGCATCTGTTATGTGTTCAGTGGGGGACATTTGTCTCTTAAATTCCCTACAAAGGTGGTGTTTAATTTTGGTTTATTCTCTTAGTAAAATTAGTGGTAGGGGATTTCTGTCTGGCCTTTCCTGCTATGATTGTATTGATTCCACTAAATAAGAAAGTCATAATGAAATTCATTCAGAACTGAGTACCTTTCTCTTCATTTCCTGGGACTGGAGAACCATCCCATGATGGATCCACAGCTCTACTAACTTGTGAGAAGAACTGAGGTCACAGCTCCTTTGGATTTCTGGTCTTCAACTGAACCACTTTGGCCAGCAATATTCTATATTTCAATCTCAAAAAATAAAACAACATAAACCAAACCAAACCAAACCACACCACCAAAACAACCCGATATTCACAGAAGAAATACAATGATAAAATATATGAAAAATTTTTGTTCAGCATCTCTAGCAATTAGAGAAATGAAAATCAAAACTACTCTAGTATTTCATCTCACTCCAGTCAGAATGGCAATTATCAAGAACACAAGCAACAATAAATGTTGGCAAATATGTGAGGGAAAAGGTACACTCATACATTGCTGGTGGAACTCTAAATTGGTGCAACCACTCTGGAAATCAATATAGAGATTCCTCAGAAAACTTGGAATGGAACCACCATTTGACCCAGCCATCCCAATCCTAGCTTTATATACAAAGGACTTAACATCAGCATACTACAGTGACACAGCCACATCAATAGCACAATAGCCAAACTATGGAACCAATCTAGATGCCTTTCAACAGCTCAATGGATAAAGAAAATGTGGTATATTACTCAGCCTTAAAGAAGAATGAAATTATGGCATTTACAGGTAAATGGATGGAGCTGGAGAATATTGTGCTAAGCAAAATAAGCCAATCGCAGAAAACCAAAGGCTGAATGTTTTCTCTATTATAAAGATGCTAATTCACAACAAAGAGGGAGGTGGCTAGGGAAGAATAGAACTACTTTGAAACAGGCAGAAGAGAGTGAAGGGAGGGTGAATGGGGGTAGGAAGGATAGTAGAATGAATCAGACCCTATGTACATATATGACTACATAACCATTATGATTCTACACCATGTACAAGAAGAATGAGAAGTTATGCTCCATTTATGTATGATATGTCAAAATGCATTCTACTGCCTTGTATAACTAATTAGAACAAAAAAAAATAAAAAACAAAAAGCAAACACAGACAAAAAGCTCTGATGACTAGTGACACCCCTACAAATTCTGCTTTAAATGGTTTGGGATAGGACCTAAGCTTTGTAAAATTTTAAAGCTCCTCAAGTGTGTCTGATGTGAAGTTTGAGGAACACTGCTATAGAGTAGTGTGGTACGTATTAGCAGAGTAGGCTTTTGTATATATATTTAATTTATTTATTTCTATTTTTTAAAACAAAGAATACATTTCAAGTGATAGTACACATATGGAGCACAATTTTTCATTTCTCTGGTTGTAAACAAATTAGAGTCACACCATTCATGTCTTCATACATGTACCTAGGGTAGTGATGTCCATCTCATTCCACCATCTCTCCTACCACAATGCTCCCCTCTCTTCTCCTGCCTCCCCTTTGTCCTATCCAAAGTTTCTCCATTTCTCCTGTGCTCCCCACCCCCACCCCCATTATGTATCAGCATCCACTAATCAGCAAGAACATTAAGCCTTCGGTTCTTTGAGATTGGCTTACTTCACTTAGCATGATGTTCTCCAATTCCATCCATCTACCTGCAAATGCCATAATTTTGTTCTCTTTTATTGCTGAGTAATATACCACTGTGTATATATACCACAGTTTCTTTATCCATTCATTTATTGAAGGGCATCTATGTTGCTTCCACAGTTTAGCAATTGTGAACTGTGCTGCTATAAATATTGAAAGGGTTGTGTTACTGTAGTATGCTGTTTTTAAGTTTTTAGGATATACACCAAGAAGTGGGAGAGCTGGGTCAAATGGTGGTTCCATTCTAAGTTTTTCAAGAAATTTCCATACTGCTTTCCAGATTAGTTGCACCAATTTTCAGTTGTACCAGCAATGTATGAGTGTGCCCTTTTCCTCCACATCCTTGCCAACACTTATTGTTGCTTGTATTCTTGATAACTACCATTCTGACTGGAATGAGATAAAATCTTAGGGTAGTTTAGATTTCCATTTCTCTAATTGCTGGAGATGTTAAACATTTTTTCATATATTTGTTGATCGATTGTATATCTTCTGAGAAGTGTCTGTTCAGCTCCTTAGCTCATTTATTGATAGAGTTGTTTGTTATTTTGGTGTTAAGTATTTTGAGTTCTTTATGTATCCTGGAGACTAGTGCTCTATCTGATATATGTGTAGAAAAAATTTTTTTCCAATGTAGGCTCTCTCTTGACCTCAGTGATTGTTTCTTTTGCTGAGAAGAAGCTTTTTAGTTTGAATCCATCCCACTTATTGATTCTTGATTTTATTTCTTGTGCTTTAGGAGTCTTGTTAAGGAAGTTGGGGCCTAATCTGACATGATGGAATGTTTGGCCCTACTTTTTCTTCTATTAGGTGTAGGGTCTCTGGTTTTATTCCTAGGTTCTTAATCCACTTTGAGTTGAGTTTTGTGCGTGGTGAGAGATAGGGGTTTAATTTTATTTTGTTGCATATGGATTTCTAGTTTTCCTAGAACCATTTGTTGAAGAGATTATCTTTTCTCCAATGTATGTGTTTGGTGCCTTTGTCTAATATGAGATATGTGCATTTATGTGGGTTTGTATCTATGTCTTCTATTCTGTACCATTGGCCTACATGTCTATTTTGGGACCAATACCATGCTGGTTTTGTTCCTATAGCTTTTTAGTATAGTTTAAGTTCTGGTAATGTGATGCCTTCTACCTACTCTGCTAAGGATTGCTTTGGCTATTCTAGGTCTCAAATGAATTTTATGATTGCTCTTTCTATTTATGTAAGGAATTACATTAGGATTTTAATTGGAATCACATTGAATCTGTACAGTGCTTTAGGTCATATGGCCATTTTGACAATATTAGTCTGCCTATCCATGAGCACGGGAGATCATTCCATTTTCTATGGTCTTCTTTAATTTTATTTCTTTAGTTTCCTATAGTTTGTAATGTAGAAGTCTTTCAAC
Organism: Geosciurus inauris; assembly: GCA_004024805.1. Classification (NCBI taxonomy): domain Eukaryota; kingdom Metazoa; phylum Chordata; class Mammalia; order Rodentia; family Sciuridae; genus Geosciurus; species Geosciurus inauris. The sequence goes on along the minus strand of PVHX01016955.1, from coordinate 1,101 downwards.
TCTCTTGTTAGATTTATTCCCAAGTATTTTATTTTATTTTATGAGGCTATTGTGAATGGAGTATTTTTTCTAATTTCTCTGTCAGAGAATTTATCACTGATGTACAGAAATGCATTTGATTTATGGGTGTTGATTTTGTATCTTGCTAGTTTGCTGAATTTATTTATTAATTCTAGAAATTTTCTGGTGGAACTTTTTGGATCCTTTAAATATTGTTTCATGTCATAGGCAAATAATGATAGTTTGAGTTCTTCTTTTCCTATTCATATTCCTTTAATTATTTTCATCTGTCTAATTGCTCTGGCTAGAGTTTCAAGGACTATATTGAATAGAAGTGGTAAACGAGGGCATCCTTGTATTGTTTTAATTTTTAGAGGGAAAACTTCCAATTTTTCTCCATTTAGGATGATCTTGACCTTGGTTTAGCATAGATAGCTTTTACAAAGTTGAGGTATGATCCTACTATCCCTAGTTTTCCTAGTGTTTTGAACATAAAAGGGTGCTGTATTTTTTCAAATGCTTTCTCTCCATCAATTGATAAAATCATATGATTCTTATTTTTAACTCTATTGATGTGATGGATTCCATATGTTGAACCAACTTTGCATCTGTGGAATGAACTCCACTTGATCGTGGTGCAGTATCTTTCAATAAGTTTTTGTATGCAATTTGCCAAAATTTTATTGAGAATTTTTGCATCTATTTTCACCAGGGATATTGGTCTGAAATTTTCTTTCTTTGATATGTCTCTGTTTGGTTTTGGTGTGAGGGTGATACTTGCCTCATAGAGTAAATTTGGAAGAGTTCCTTCCTTTTCTATTTTATGAAATAGTTTGAAGAGTATTGCTATTAATTCTTCTTTGTAGGTCTTGTAGAACTCTGTTGACAATCTTTCTGGTCTCAGGTTTTACTTAGTTGGTAGGCTTTGGATGGGATCTTCTATTTCTTGCTTGTAATTGATCTGTTTAAGTCATGCATGTCTTCCTGTTTCAGTTAGTGTAGGTCATATGCCTCTAGAAATTTGTTGGTATCTTCAGGGTTTTCTACTTTATAGGAGTATAAAATATGTTTTCAAAATATGTTCTGAATTTATGGGGGGGG